>JARWKJ010000021.1:29985946-30145946 GCA_029959095.1 Rhinichthys osculus
TTTGTAAGAAAATATAGGACATTCACAATTCAGGAGCCCCCTATTGAGAACTAACCTCAATGTGCTGCCAGCCGTCAAAAACTTTATGGCTTTTGTCATGAAGTAACAGCAACATTTTCTTTGTGATTTTCCACATAAGACACATCTATGAGAATGAAATGAAAAATGGCTATAGTTTGGAAGACTACCTCTTACCTCTTGTCCCATCTTCAAGTGATCTTCACAGGCTAGTGCTCAACGAGACCAGACAGTGGTATGTGGTGAAGTGAGGGCTGATATAGGGTGATGGGCTGCAGGTGCTGATGATTATAGGGGCTTTCGCACCGGGACTCAGTAGGAACAAGCCACCAGGGTGGTTCCCAGATAACCAATGGCTGCCGTAAGATCTTTTTCTGGTTGCATTCACACCGCCAGTACGCACTCGGAAGTGACGTGATCCGCGCTTGTTGTTGTTGTGGCATTTATTTTGACGGCACTGAGAACCAGAGCCTGAACTCACAGCACTCACATTCTCCATTTTCATTAGTTTACCATCTGTCTAACAGTCATGTCTAATACGTTATTATATAGAACTGCTATACATAAAAAGTAGACAGTATCAGAAAAGGTATTAGCTTATGCTGTGTGGTTGATGTCCAGTGTCGATAGCTGAGCAGAAATACATAAGCATGTTTCTCTTGGTCCCCTTAGAGTTGCGTTGGAGTTTCTCCTCAGCGTAAAGGTTAAAGAGGCCTGTCTACCACTGTTTTCCATGTCGTAGAGTTAGTTTCTGTAGTAAATATATAGGCTATATTCTGTGTTTCTTTTTAAAAAATGGCGGGTGTTTCGCGTGCGTTCAGCCAATCAGCGAACACTAACGTCACGGGTAGATCCTATAGTGCTGGTTTAGGCAAGGCAAGGCAAGTTTATTTATATAGCACATTTCATACACACTGGTAATTCAAAGTGCTTTACATAGAAGAAATTTAAAACAAATCAAAATAAATAACAATAATTAAAACAGGTTAGAATAAAGAAATTAAAATAATCAAAACAAATAAGAATAATTAAAACAGTTTAGAATAAAAAATAAAATAAAGTACAGTAAAAACAGTTGGACGAGCAGTGGCACAGTGCTCATTCAGTAAATGCATAGCTAAACAAATGTGTTTAAAGTCTTGATTTGAATGTGACTACTGTAGGAGCACATCTGATCTCTTCTGGAAGCTGGTTCCAGCTGCGGCTGGCATAATAGCTAAAAGCAGACTCTCCATGCTTAGAGTGAACCCTTGGTATTTTTAGCTGATGTGATCCTAATGATCTGAGTGATCTGTTAGGTTTATATTTAGTGAGCATATCTGCAATATATTGAGGTCGTAGCCCATTAAATGATTTATATACCAGTAATAATACTTTAAAATCAATCCTAAATGTAACTGGGAGCCAGTGTAAAGACCTGAGGACTGGTGTGATATGTTCATATTTTCTGGTCCTGCTCAGAATCCTGGCAGCAGCGTTCTGTATGAGCTGCAACTGTCTTATGGTCTTTTTGGGAAGGCCAGTGAGGAGTCCATTACAATAATCCACCCTGCTGGTGATAAAAGCATGCACAAGTTTCTCTAAGTCTTGACTTGAAACAAAGCATCTAATTCTTGCAATATTTTTCAGATGATATTATGCTGATTTAGTTATTGCTTTGACATGATTACTGAAACTAAGGTCTGACTCTAGAGACACACCAAGATTCCTGACTTTTTAGTTGTTAGACCCCTAGAGTCAAGGTATGCATTCACCTTGAGAACTTCCTCTTTGTTTCCAAACACAATGACTTCAGTTTTGTCTTTGTTTAACTGAAGAAAGTTTTGGCACATCCAACCGTTTACTTCATCAATGCATTGGCACAGGGAGTCAATGGGGCTGTAGTCGTTAGGCGATAGGGCTAAGTAGAGCTGTGTGTCGTCTGCATAGCTGTGGTAAGCGATTTGGTCCTTTCTCATTATTTGGCTCATTGGGAGCATGTACAGGTTGAACAGGAGTGGTGCAAGAATTGAGCCTTGAGGGACTCCGCAAGTCATGGATGTCCACTCAGACTTATGGTCTCCTAAACTCACATAATAACCTCTCCCTTCTAAGTATGACCTGAACCATTTTAGGACTATCCCAGAAAGCCCCACCCAGTTTTCCAGCCTGTCAAGAAGTATGTCGTGATCGACAGTGTCAAATGCAGCACTGAGGTCGAGTAGTACCAGCACTGATAATTTGCCTGAATCAGTATTTAAGCGAATATCGTTTATTATCTTTATGAGCGCTGTCTCTGTGCTGTGATGCGATCGGAATCCAGATTGAAAATTGTCAAAGTGTCCATTCAAGTTTAAGAATTTGTTCAGCTGATTGAAGACAACTTTTTCAATGATCTTGCCTATGAAAGGAAGATTTAAGATCGGTCTATAGTTGCTTAATATAGTCTTATCCAGATTGCTCTTTTTCAGGAGGGGCTTGACAACTGCAGTTTTCAGGGTGTTTGGAAAACTACCAGAAAGAAGTGAGGCATTTACCACTTTTAGGAGATCTGCTTCTAAACTGTTTAACACAAGGGCGCAGGTTAATGTTTTAAGGTGCTGTATGGTTTCTTCCAAAATTTTGCCATCAATTTCTTTGAAATCAGACACAGTAACTACATTCTCAGGCTGTGATCTGATCTGTCTGACCCCAGTGCGGCTCAATGATGCGCTGATCACCTTTCTGATATTATTAATTTTCTCTGAAAAGAAAGAAGCAAACTCACTGCACTTGCCGTATTTTACTTATCATTATTTACAGGCCTCCAAATTACTCTCCAGCCTTTGCTGAGGACTTTACAGAACTGTTTCCTCAGGAAATTCAACAATTTCCTTAGAGTTTGACTGTTTTGCTATTACTGGAGATTTTAAAATTCACAGAGATAATGCAGAAAACAATATGGCAAAAGAAATCAAAACTGTTTTAAAAACAGACTTTTTTTGGTTGATGTCTGGGGGCTTGCAGATAGTTTGGTTCCAGCAAACACCAGTCTTTCCATTTTCTCTGAGAAACACAGAAGATGCTGTGGAGAAGCTGGAGATAGCAGACTGATCTCATGAAATGGCGTATGTGTGACACGCCAATTCGTATTTCCATTTTTGGCGTGCTATCAACACGCATAATCGCTTTTCAGCGTGTATATCAACGCCTTTGACTTAACGTTATATTACTGTATTATGTATATATAGATATATGACCTACCCCAACCCCGTCCCTAAACCTACCCATCACTGGGGTTAATACCATTTATGAGTGTTCTCCTACCATCCTAGGAAAAGAAATATCGCTCCACAGATGTAGATATAGATTTTTCTTCGTTTCGCTCGGACATTTAACGGCGTACACATACACGCGGAATCACTCGGACATTTAGTGGCGTAGACATGCACGCAAAAGATTTCGGCGTGGAAATATGTCACAGGTCGGGGGGGCCAAACCAGACTGCACCCACCCCTCAAACCCAGGACCACTCTGAGGAGCGTACCAGAGACCAGACGGACAAGTAGAATTAAAATTGAACAATCTTTATTAAATAGTAAAAAGGAAATTAAAAGTCTCGATGTGAGTTTGTGTCTCTGTCCAGGAAGGGGGAAACCGCTTTGGACCCTGGGAGGCGAGGGATTCGTCTGCCGTTCCAGCAGCAGGTAAGTGTCGGGGTAAGTAGAACTTCTTGACCACGATGCAGATGGACAGATACCCGGGCAGGGCAGGACCGGGACTGAGGACTAGGAGACTCCTCCACCGGACAGGTGAGTAGCAGGTACGTGTACCTCTCAAGAAGGCGAGCAGACGGAGGGGCCTCACTGGAAGACAGGTGGGTAGATAGGTCGGTAAGTTCCTAGACCGTTGGTCGTTCCGAATATGCTCAGCACAGAAGAATCATCCAGTTGAACAGACAAAGCAAATTATACAGGTGCAGGCACACTCCGCTGCAGAATCGGGCTTACGGCTGGACTGTGTGGCTCCAAGCGGACAGCGCTGGGACAAGGGTGGATCCTTCCTTCAGACGGGCAGCGCCCAAGAAGACAGCAGCAGACGAATCATCTAGTTAAACGGACAGAGCAATTTATACAGGTGCAGGCACACTCTGCAGAATCGGGCTTACGGCTGGACTGAGTGGCTCCAAGCGGACAGCGCTGGGACAAGGGTGGATCCTTCCTTCAGACGGGCAGCGCCCAAGAAGACAGCAGCAGACGAATCATCTAGTTAAACGGACAGAGCAATTTATACAGGTGCAGGCACACTCTGCAGAATCGGGCTTACGGCTGGACTGAGTGGCTCCAAGCGGACAGCGCTGGGACAAGGGTGGATCCTTCCTTCAGATGGGCAGCGCCCAAGAAGACAGCAGCAGACGAATCATCTAGTTAAACGGACAGAGCAATTTATACAGGTGCAGGCACACTCTGCAGAATCGGGCTTACGGCTGGACTGTGTGGCTCCAAGCGGACAGCGCTGGGACAAGGGTGGATCCTTCCTTCAGACGGGCAGCGCCCAAGAAGACAGCAGCAGACGAATCATCTAGTTAAACGGACAGAGCAATTTATACAGGTGAAGGCACGCTCCTCTGCAGAATGGAGAATCGGGCTTACGGCTGGACTGTGTGGCTCCAAGCGGACAGCGCTGGGACAAGGGTGGATCCTTCCTTCAGACGGGCAGTGCCCAAGAAGACAGCAACCGACAATTCGTCTAGTTAAACAGGCAGAGCAATTTATACAAGGCAAACACACTCCTCTTCGGTATCAGAACGAGAACTTATAGCCCGAGCGGGACATGCACGTCTAGCACTGAGGCTTTGTTCAGCAAACACTGGGCGGAATTAGGCACTGGGGAATACTGGCAGTTAAATATACATATCCACCCACACACTGCAACCTCACGTCAAGTCCAATACTGTGTGACACTTCAATTCAGGCACTGCATATCCACTCTCACTCTCAGTGCAATAAGGCCAGCACTCACCCAATAGTCAATCCTTCCACTGTTATGTTGAATCAGCACTCAGACGATAAAGAGATGCAGATGACTTCTCACAGCATGGAGAACAGCGTCTTCAATAGTCTCTCACTCTCAGACGGAGACACCAGGATTTCAATGATGACTCAGTCCACACTCTTAAGTGGCAGTTACACTCGTGATCAACGCACTTCACAATTCTTTGTTCAACTCAGAAGATGAAGATATCAGAATTTCAATGGTGACTCAGTTCACACTCCCATGTGACAGTTACACTCGTGATCAATACACTTCACAATTCTTTGTTCAACTCAGTGCAGGACATGCATTCACACAGATTCGATGTTTTATTACTTAACTTCCTCTCAGGAATGATGGCGTTCTCCAGTCTTGACTGTATCTCCCCACTTCTCCAACTTTCCATCCAGTTCACGTTTCCAGCGTGTATTCACACAAATCACCGTTGCACCCTTCAGCCAGCCAAATCCTCACAGCCCTCTCCAAAGATCCCAGCGAATTCAGCCACAGTCAAAGAAACTAATTCTCCCGGGGTAGTACCACACCCAATTCCCTCTTCCCTTTCCTTTTAAATGTTTCCTCCAGCCCCGAAGCCCTATCGCTGATCCTCAGTTCAATCGTCAGCACCTGTTACCACTTGCCTCATCAGCTGCCGCTGTCATGGCAACTGACAACAAGTGAACCAGCCCGGTGTGCCGGCGAAATCGTCCCGGGGGGAAACACACTCCTAGCGGAAATTGGTTCCGCTAGACTTGTCACCTTGTGACACATACACGCGGATAGCTCAAAATGCGTATAGATAACACGCCACTTGACTTGAAAGTGGCGTGTATGTTTACGCAAAGTCATGATGTCATGTTGGAGATAGGGATAACGTGTCTGGTGAGAGGGTAGAGGCTGGAGGGGGCTGTTTCTCTGGTGTTATTGGAGGCTGTAAAATTCTGCCCTGGTTTTCCAGCAAGTCGTCCTTGGGTGCTGAATGTTGGAGCAGTTCTAGTATGTCACAGTCTGTCTGTGGTGAGCTCTGTGGGCAGGGCTCTGCTGAGATTGTGTCCGTGAGCAGAGGCTGTTTTGGCTGAGTGGTGTTATCATTGTCCTTGTGTGACATGTCAACCGCATGTCCATCCAGGTGCTGAAGTGAAGTCCTGTGGTCATTCATACTCTGTCCAGGTGTGTGTGTGCCATTCAGGTTGAGTGTATTGGCACACACTGCAGAAGGATGATTGAGGGAGAAGTAGATATTGTCCTTTAGCACTCTTGAAACCAAGTTTGTTTGGGTGGTGGCCATCCTGTTGAAACAGTTGCCTCTGACTCCAGAAAAGATTGAAGTTGTCAATGAAGTTTACTCCTTTTATATTGCAGGTTTTTTGGAGCCATGTATTAAGCCCAAGCAACCGTGAAAATCTGTTTGTTCCTCTTGCTGGGAGTGGTCCACTGATGAATGTTTGTACTTTCAGTCTTTTAAGTGTTTCAAAAAGTTAATTGAAATCCTTCTTAAGGAGTTCTGACTGCTCTTTATGAATATCATTTTCCCCCACATGAATGATGAGTCGATTTGCAGTCTTATGTTTCGTCAGAATGTTCTCAAGTTCCCTGTTTACATCAGAAGTCGTTGCTTGTGGAAGGCAGCATGTAGTTGTATCCCTGCTAATAATGTTTCTGATTATGGAGTCACCCACTATCAGAGTCCTGTGCTCGGCTGCGCTCTGAGCTGAGTGCCGCTGTCTGCTCAACCTTGAGCGGCAGTTAGCAGTGTTAGCTACTGGCTGATTCAGTCTTTGTTTGATCACATTCATCACGTTTGGGGATTCCTCATTTACATTCACTAATACTTCAAATCTGTTCTCAAGATGTATAGGCGGTGGTAGGAGACCAGAATTTGCAATCCTTGTCAGAGCCGTATCTGGGGTAGAGGAGGCTACTGCGGCAATATATGATGCTCGTGACAATCTGATGTCTCGAGTGCCTTTGGGTCTCGCTCCCTGTTTGTGCCACCGATTTGTAGGTCGATCGGCTTGTTTCTCTACACTTAGTATGGCCTGTCGAGGAGGACTAGATTCATGGGACTCACCGGCTGTAGGCTGAGGGCGTCCATGACAAAGCTCTGTTGTGTGTTCCGTCTGGTTTGGTGGTCCCACAAGTAACTTTGTTTCAAGAGCTACAATCCTTTGTAAAAGTCTGTGGCAGTTAGTGCAGCAAGTAGATTCCAGAAGAGGCATTTTCTCTTATCCTTTAGAATGTAGGCAGTTGTGTTTTCCCTTCCCCAGAATGTAAGCAGTGGGAGGCTGGTTGAATAAAAGTATTCTGCTTTTTTTGTAGTAAAAAGTTTTGTAGCGCGGAGCGGTAAGCAAGAGCGTCCGAACAGTAGCACAGTAGAAAGTGGAAGTCATGGTTTAGACCGACTCTGAAGTAGGAGCTAAATAAGTTCCTACAAAAGGAGTTCCCAGAACTAAAATTGTTCCTAGTTCCTGCGGTGCGAACACGCCAAAATCCGGGTACTTCCGCCAATAGTTCTAGGAACTATGAAAGCCCCTTATAATTGGGACTGGGAACGTGTGGAGCTGGAAGGTCTGGAGCTGAGGTGACAGACTCCGTGACACAGATGGATTTACGGCAAGTCGTTGTGAGCTCAGATATTCCTTAATGGAATCATCTGGGTTAAACTCTATCAACAGTATTTGTGGCATAATATTGAATACCACCAAGATAAAAACAAACAAACAAACAAACAAACAAACAAACAAACAAACAAACAAAAAGTGTTGGTTAATTGGAGTTGTTCTGTTCTGCTATCACCATGTTGACAACTTTTGCAGAATACCCATGAGGACAAAAGAAAGGGACTGTGTATGTCACTTGAGCTAATCGCTTGTAAGCGAGGCAATAGTCTGATGGTTCTGCAACTGCCACCAGGTCCTTGAATAATGTTTTGGATGAGTTATTATTTTCAAAGTCGCTAAGTATTTTCTCCTTAAAACTGCAGTGAACCAAAGACAGTCTCAAAAACACGGTTTGAAATCGCTGGTGTTTATGACGTCACATACCAGGGCTCTAGAGTGCGACCAAAATTTGTAAGGGTGGGACGAGAATTTTTCCTAGGTCGCACCAGTGCACCTATCCTTCTCGCATGATCGCATCCGCTGCCTCTCCACAAACGAGTCTTTTGTTCTCCTTGCACATATGGTTGGATCATATCGTGGTCTAAACCAATCAGAGATAGAGATTGGGCGGGTCTTTGCCTCTGATTGGCTGTGGTTCAGATATTCCTGTAGGACTAAAATGCTCCGAGCTGTGTGATTGAAATAAATTGCGACCTGTCACCTGAGCACCAGAGAATCAGTTACGGCAATCAGCAGCATCAGCTAAATAAACGCAAGAAAACAGACGACGAAGAAACTTTTAAAAATGTAGGCTACTTGAACTAGGTAAAACATATTGATTTCTCGACTTTAATCGATTCCATTGATTTTTACGAACCGTTGGGCTATGCTGTTTTCAGTTGATGAATGAATGGAACATTGTAGCGAGCATCCCATCCAATAAATCGCAATAATCTTTGTGCTTTGTTACTATTGATTTGAAACAAAGTCTCAGATTTCAAATTAGGTCCATTTTCTTACGAAATTCAAAAACATAAATAGTGTTTTGGCGCTGTGGCGTGAGATCGCTCTGGCTCAGCTCAGCTCAAGAGAAGCAGCAGCGCTGCACATGATCTCCTCTTCCGCCTTAATAATACCAGTTACAGCGCCAAATAAATATGAACGAGCATCTGAAAGTGTGTTAAAAGATAGAGTACAACTTATCGAAATCCATATCATGTCACATGGAATCGCTCAATCAGTATTTAAACCGTGGAAAGACGTCAGTAAAACGCTTGTAAACAATGTAATGTAACGTCACATTTACCTCAGAAAAAACATATCCAGTGACCATAAACTCGTTAGCTAGCTAGAAAAATGAACTCTAGAGGAGCATTTTGCCTAATATATGCACCATATTACATATTCATTATAATTTTTTATGTTTTTTCAATATTGAATGCATGTTGTTTGAAAAAAATCTGGCAAGTTTTTATGCAGCCACCATTTAAATGTTTATATTTCATATAACTTTATTATTATTAAAATAAATAAGTGTAATTTAAGTGTTAGTGTACAAATCTGGTAATTTTTACCTTCAATATTATAGTAGGCTAATGAAGCCTATGGGCTACAACTGACTCCCAGTTTACAGCATTAGTCGAGATTTGTTTTTCTTGAGAAAATTTGCCATCTATTGTACCTGATATCCAAAATAATCAATATTGAATCGAATTGTGAAATTTGTGTCAATACCCGGCCCTAACTTGAACAATGTAAAAACAGCACTTTTTTTTCTTTTTTTTTTTTTTTAAATATTTATGTTTTTAAATACAGAATAATTGTGCTTCAAATAATTAAAAAACTACACCTTATTCTTGTTTAAAAGCATTTACATAATATATATGAATGTATATGGAGCGTGATAAAAAGGTGACCTTGAAATTGTGGCGTTAAAGGCGACGCGAGACGAGGAAAAATGTGAGTGCACCTAAATTTTGTGCTGGTGCCCCTAAATAAAAAAGTTAGGCGCACCAGTGCAATCAAGGCAAACAGTTAGTCTGGAGCCCTGCATACTACCTTGAAACCAATCAGATCAACGTGTGATCGTCAACCAGTGGATCTCTGAGCTGAGTGAGTGAGTGGAGGCGGGGCTCATTTGCATATTCATAGAACCACGCATACTAAATGAGGCAATGGTGTACACATGGGGACTTTAAATGAGTTTAAATGCAAGTACAGTACACTCTTAAAAGTAGTCCATAGAAGCACAACACCTCAAAAATAAATACATCTTTGAAGAAAGGTTAGTTTGTAGATTCAGTTCTCATATTTTCAATCTGTGACTTCTTTGCATCTCATCAGTCGTGTTTGATTTTTTTTCCTGTTACTTTTGATAAAGTTGCTTTCAACATTAAACAGTGAGCATACTTATGATTTTAAATATTATCAGAGGAAGCTATTTTCATCGGTAAAGTAGACTTATGTTCTACATTTCTGCCGAACGAGAGTCATTTTTGAGCAGGCTGCATAAAATACTGTAATAAATGAAGTTCCCAGCAATGCAGCATGGCGTGAATGAATTATGCAGATGGCTGTCTTACTGTTTATTTTATTTTATTTTTTCGCTGCTAAGGTCTATGAAAGAAAGAAAGAAAGAAAGAAAGAAAGAAAGAAAGAAAGAAAGAAAGAAAGAAAGAAGTTGAGAGTCACGCAAGTTCGGAATAATAACAAGAATGTCTAAATGTTGAGAGAATTTACATTTTTAGGTCAACTTTTCCTCTGATGTCTGGAGTCTTGCCAGTTTTGTTCTCTGCAGTTTTGAGTGCTGTTTTCTTGCTTTTTGACTCGCTGCCTATTTTCTTTCATTTTGTGATTGTTTTCTGACTTGGTCCTCAGTTTGATTGTTTGGTATTTTTATTGACCTAACTGTTTTTGCTTCGTTTTACTGATGTTTGATTTATGTTAAAGGGGCCACAGTGTACATTTGTTTCCCCTGATGCCCACTTAAAAAAGTTTTTCTATCCCAAAACTTCATAATGTTGTTTTTTATGATCATTCACCCTATCCTACCCTTATTCTCACTTCCAAGGCGTCAAAAACAAGGCATGGTCAAGAACCCTTAGCATCACTAAAGGGACCCCTAGGCATCGCTATATTGACAAACTATGAACTCATTTGCCCTTACAAAAAAGAGAAGTTTGTTCAAGTGTGCTATTAGTATACCTATTTTAAACTAAAAAAAAAGAAAGTATACTTTCAGTCTTCTTTTTATGTACTTCTCAGAAATATACTTTATGCACTTCTCAGAAATATACTTAAAATTGCACTTAAAGGCAGGGTAGGCAGGTTTTTTCTAAAACATTTAATCCCAAATTTGTTTAAACTGTCTTTATGTACCAATACATATTTAAAATGTAAGTACTCTGAAAAGGAGAGTATAAAATCGAGTGTCTGTAGTCCTCTCAGGGCTGCAATAAACACAGCTACTCTTTCCATTCGGAACAAATGCAATGATTGGCTGAGCAACCATCACTCTCCCTCGCTACCATGGCTACCACCCCTGCTGCTACAAGAGCCGCCCACATGCGCGCGCCCGGTTGACTCGCTCATTTCGAAAGAGGAGAGGCTTTCATTGTGGAAGCTCTTACATGCAAAACACTGTATATGTTATGAATCTTACACAAAATTCACCTTCATTACAGTGTAACTGATGGTAACGGGAAAACGTGTATCAATGCAACCTGTTTTTAGCTTTGTCTTATGTTACTGGCTCGTTACCAAATCAAACTCAATATATTTTAAACTTTACCAGTATTGATATGCTAGCTTGATAGTGAGTACTAACAGCCATGTTAGTTGTTTATATTCATAATGATAAAGTTAGGTATTTTCTTACATGTGATTCTGACATGATGTCACTACATGCACTGCGCTCCTCTGCCAGGCGCTCGCTGTAAAAAAAAAACCCGTAAAAAAACGGTAATTTTCTGGCAGCAGGGGCGCCAGAAAATGTCTGTTAAAAAACGGAAAAATACTGTCAGGAAAAAACTGTAAAAAAAACTGTAAAAAAATGGTAATTTCTTATCCTATAATTATGGTTTATTACTGTTATTCTACACAAAATTATCTTTCATTATCTGATATAATGTTAATTTACTGACCTATTGAAGTATTAATTTCGGTTTTGTACCATTGTAATACACTGACAACCAACAACCACAGTGGTGAAGAGTCACATGATCATTCAAAGCTCATTACAAGCAGCTCTTCCGCAAGAGAGTTAATACTAATATATAGAAACTGCACAGTGTCATTCGCACAAACATTAAACACCATCATGGTGACACATGAAATTTTAAAAATGCAATAAACATTAGTTTAACAACATTAAATGTAACATAAAACCCTAATATACATAACTGATTAAAAAAAACTAAGAAAACTATGAAGAAACATAGTTTTTTCAACAAAAACACATCAAATGTTAAGTGTCACGCAGAGAATTGTGGGAATGTCAATTTACGTTTTTTCACTGTAAATTAAGCGAGTTGTTCTTTTTCACTTTCAAAAACTGTAAATTTAAATGTATTTTACAGTAAAATTATATTAAATGTACCATTAGATCTATCACAGTTTTTACCTTATATAGTACGGAAATACTATTATTTAACCTTAAAACTCACTTTAACACCCAGATGCTTAATGATCTTCAAGGAAAACATGTTAAATGACTGCTGATTTCTGCAGTTTTACCTTCTTTTCTGTGTTTTCTAATTTAACAGAAAAAATCTGTAAAATATTACGAATATTTTATGTAAAATTACACATAACCCTGTAAAAATACAGACAATTTCCTTTAAAAAAACGTAAAATTGATGTAAAACTAAAATACAAGCAATTACCTGTAAATTTAATAGTGGACCTTTAAATTACAGCAAATATCTGTAAAATAACAGGAATTCGCTGTATAATGACAAAACGGCAAATTTCTGTAAAAAAAAACAGGCCGTTACCTGTAAATTTACGGGGGTTTTTTACAGTGCTGGTAAACGTGTCCTCCAGCTCCTATTGAGTTTGATTCGGTAACGAGCGAGTCAACCGGGTGCGCACATGTGTGCAGCTCCTGTAGCAACAGGGGTGGTAGCCATGGTAGCGAGGGAGAGTGACAGTCGCCCAGCCAATCATTGCAAAGAAAGAGTAGCTGTCTTTATTGCAGCCCTGAGAGAATATGTATTGGTTTATAAAAACAGTTTAAACAAATTTGGGAAAAAAGTGTTTTAGAAAAAACCTGCCTACCCTGCCTTTAAGTATATTTGACTTTCCTGACGGGAAACTCTAAGTATATTTGGACTACTTGTACTCAATCTTTTCAAAATATGCTTAAAAATATAATTAAGAATTCTAAGTATACTTGTCTTGTAGTTGTGTTTACTCGTTTGATTGAGTAGCCTATTAAATACTTTTTCACATTGTTTTACATACTGTCTCATAAACATACATCATTCTAAATAAAAAAATGATTTGTACAGAAAACAGAGTATGTTAATTTTTGTACACTGTACACTGGTAGTGTACATAAGAATTTACCTCAAATCTACTTTACTCTTTCCCTGCCATTGACTGAAATTTCTGACAATGTTTTCACTGTTATACGGTATAGGGGGTGCTATTACACTTCTTCTAAAAGAATAAAGGGGTGTAGGCCTATTCCAGAAAGCAAGGTTATCTTACTGTCAAACATATCCTGAACCCTAAACCAAACCTTGCTTATTTGAGGTATGCTGGTTCCAAAAACGCGTCCGGGATGAAGTTCATCCAACTCAGAGTATGTTCATGATTAACACACAAGACATTCACAACAGAGCAACGAATCGACTGACGCTAAGAAAAAGTGTGCCATACTACTTCTTTCTTCTTCTTCTTTAGTTGAATGCTTATATACATACTTAGTGCCACCTATTTGGTGGTTGTGCAATCATTTTTCAATCTTTTCATTCAATAATCTTTAATCTCTGTGAAAAAGAACTATATATGTTTGTTTAATGCTAAATATTTAATAAAAAGAAAGACTGAATAAACTAAATAACAGTGTCCTTGCAAAGATAACATGGCTGTATAAGTTTATTATTTGTTTAGTCGTTGCTTCAACATTGCTTGAAAGGTAAGATATACCATATACATCATATCATAACATATATGTCTTTTATTATAGAAATACATTAAAGCAAAGAAAACATCCTGTTTGCAAAAATAAAATAAAAAAACGTCTGAATGCAGATCAACGATGTGTGAGATGAGAATTATATAGCTATGTATTAAAATAAAATGAACATTACCTTGTTTTAATAGCGCTTTGTATATCGATATAACTATACATATATAATATTGTGTGCTGTCACGCCCACTGGAGCCTCATCAATAGATCTCGCATGCGCTGAACACTGAAGTAAACTAACCCTGGAACAGACCCTGCTCTGGAGCAGCTAATGTGAATCAGAGAGTAGGTGGCTATTGCTACTTACATACCCTGAAAGTTACCTCCGTTTCTGGAACCGAAAGTTGAGGTTATCCGCTTACTTACCCTTAAACATACCAGGGTATGCCACATATCCTGCTTTCTGGAATACACCCCAGAACCTCCGGATCAAAACACAGGGGAAGAAGAAGCAGAAACAAGCGGTAGAAGCATTGCTTACTCACATATAAAATAAATGCAATCATCAACATTAAACAGCATATAAATCAAAACGGCCTAATGTTACTGAATGAAATGTCGACCCAGGACGAGCTACAGGACTGTGAAGCTCTGGGGGTGTTGATGGACTCGATCTACTCCATCTGTGTTTTGATCAGCGTTCTGAGTCCGACCCAGGCGTAGTCTTTGACAAAAACACGATTTTCTCAGCTTTTTGTTCAAAATGTTGCTTTTTTATTAAAAAATTTACCAATGTCCGAAAATGCATGAAGCGGAAATTAAATATTTTGTTGTTGTTGTTTAAAAGCAGATGGTCTGTTCTTTCTTTTGATATATTGCATTTTCAGATATTCATAAACCAAAATTTTTGTGAAAATTATCTAAAATGCTGCCGCGAAAAGAGTTAAAGTACAGTTAAAGGTATATTTAATTCCATACCATCACAGGATGTTGTTGCCGGCTCACACGCCTGGCTCTGGCATCATGGTGGGCTCTTGTTCAGTGATGTGCTTGGGTAAGGTCTGGCTGGGCTCTGGGTCCCGAGTGGGGCTGGTGTCGATATAGATGTTAAATGGCTAATTGTTATTAGCCAGCCCCCACTCCACAAATTCAGCAAATGTCCCCTAATAGACATAATAGAATTCACCTAATAGAAATAGATGTGCTTTTAATCAGTAACCATATAAACTAACAATGACCGGGAACACAGGTTGTAGAGGTCAGTAAGCTGGGCTGAGTTGAGTGGGGGACGGAGGGGGGTGACTCTGGGACGCAAGAGTCACTGTCTTCATGTTTTTATCATCTACGCCCGTGTTATGGAAATCATTATGAACAGCAGCTACGCTAATTATTTTCCCTTTTTGTTTTTCTGGTGTTATCTCGGGACGCAAGTCCCGAGGAAAATGGCGTTCGTCAGCTCCAGTTTGTATCCAGCCTCTCACGGAGACTTCAGATGCCCCAATCACATAGCCTGTGAAGAGACGACTCAACACCGGCGATATGGACCCTCTATGGTGGACGGCACTGATCCTCAACAACTCGTCTCAATACCAGCGTGATTACTTGGACTTCCAAAAAAGATATAAAATGGATAAATACTCTAAATGTTCCGATCCACTGAGTCTGGTTTCTCCCATGTTTTTTTTCTCCATTCTGTCACTGATGGAGTTTTGGTTCCTTGCCACTGTTGCCTTGGCTTTTGGCTTGCTTAGTTGGGGACATTTAATATTCAATAATATTATTGATCTGCCTTATGGTGGACGTTGACGCAATTTTCTTTTAGAAACAAACTTTGTTATATTATTTTCATGTTATCACTGTGAAGCTGCTTTGATACAATCTGTATTGTAAAAAGCGCTATATAAATAAAGGTGACTTGACTTGACAGGTAAACCGGAACAGAACAAAACCAAAAAAAAAAAAAAAAACATAACTATAAACAACTCTGAAACTTACAGACCCATTTAAGAATGTTTACATGAAAATGTTTACAAAAATAAACCATGTTCAATTTGTATATATCGTTCTTGAATTATTTGCTACAAAAATTCTATAAAAATAGAAATTTCTGTATAAGGATTATTCGTGAATAGTACAGAAAATGTACTTTTTATATACAGAATTGTCCGTTTTAGAATTGAAGTAACTGTCTGAGATTTAACAAAATGCCCTGGTAATTTTTTGTCAGTACATGATCCGTTTTTTACGCCCCAGATCTCAACCCAGTAGAGCATCTTTGGGATGTGGTGGAACGGGAGCTTCGTGCCCTGGATGTGCATCCCACAAATCTCCATCAACTGCAAGATGCTATCCTATCAATATGGGCCAACATTTCTAAAGAATGCTTTCAGCACCTTGTTGAATCAATGCCATGTAGAATTAAGGCAGTTCTGAAGGCGAAAGGGGGTCAAACATAGTATTGGTATGGTGTTCCTAATAATCCTTTAGGTGAGTGTATATTGTAATAGTATATATTTACATTATTACAAATATATTCATTATTTAAAATTATAGTTCAAAATTCTAGGAGTAATAATATAAGCATAAATCAAAATTAAGAACCACAAAAGTCTGCTTTTGAGTGTGTGTGTAAGGATGTAGTACATCTCCCTAAAACACAATTGGCAAAAGACAATTAGCTAAAGAAAAATATCAATTTCTTAAAGAAGAAAGTGTAAAGTTTCACACGAGGAGAGATTTATATCAAACAAGGTTCCATTTCAGTGAAGATGCTGCCTTTGAAGGCAGATGCCAATATAAGCAGTAGCAGCAGCAAAGTCTACTAGGTTTTGGAACAGAGCCTGTAGTATATTAGACATAGTTCAGCATTGCTCTGACCTACCTGAAATTGAATATTGATTGAGAAGTGAGAAATGTCAACTGCTCACTTCAAACAGACTCTCTGAAGGTTCTGTTGCAAGCAGCCAAACCCGATTAAAAGATATAATGATGAAGGTGAATTTGCAATATTACTTCACTGAAAACATTGATTCAGTGAGTATTAGATATTTCACTGACACCTAGTTTGTCCTCATATTTAGACCTATGTTTTCTTGGAGTTCTTTCCAATTTTTTATCACTCATTGTGGTAGTTTCATGGAATTATGCCTTCACTCCATTCCTCTTGTCCCTCACTGAAATGATATGGTGATCTAGGTGCCATAGAAATGCAATAAACAGTCAAACAAACATCTCTTTGCTTGTTAGAAGAGGTGTCTCGAGCCTTTCATGAGTACTGGCCCACAGTCTCCACATCAAGAAAAGTTCATGCTTGATGTGAGTCAGAGCTGCTACTGCACTCAGCTTTCAGGGACTTTTAGTAGGCCCTCCATTGAACACCAGGGTAGAGTTGCACCAGCAATTCATAAGTTCTTTCTTAATTTAGAACGTAAAGTCCACACTAGATGCTTAGTAACTACTAGCTAGTTTGTAATTAACTGTGCTTTATTTGGTTGCACCATTTGTTCTTAAGGCAGAACGTAGATGGTAGGTCGTAAGCTCTCCGCAAAGTTATGCGTGGTCACATAATATGACGTTTACCCTCAATGATCCAATAGCAGCCTTCAAATATGTGTGCAGAAGTTGATCTGTTGATTCCGTTTATCCTTAATTCTAACTTATTTCACCTTAAGTAACTAACGGTAAAAATAAGTATCCATTAAATATGATACTACTTAAGCCCGGGTCACACCAAGCCGACGTAGTTTTTTCTGTGTTTTTTTTATATGTAGGCTAAATAACATTCAGAAACTGTTTTTGAAAATAAATAAGAACAAAAAAATAAACACTGATACAAAAAAACATAAGAAATGACATTTATTTATTTTAGACTTTTTTTTTTTTTTTTACTTGCTCAACACGGACCGATGCACGCAGAGTTTAGGACGGGTTTGTGTTGAAGAGCCGCTAACAAAGTAATCTATTCAAATAATGTTCTCTCTCTGAAAATGTAAGCGAGTGTATGTCAGCATTATCATATAAAGAATTGAAGTCTGTCCAACCCTATCTCACGACCAATTCGTACGAATTTGTACGAGTGATTAAAAGGTGGCTAATTCGTGCGAATTCGTACGACCTCACTCGTACGAATTTGTACGATTTGTCTAAACCCACGTGATGGGTAGGTTTAGGGGCGGGGTCAGGGGTAGGTCATTCGTACGAATTCATACGAATTGGGCAACTCGTAAAATATGTACGATTTAGAAAAACGGGACATTAACGGGACAGATAATGGGTATTTAAGAAGGGATGAAAAGGCAGAAGTGCTTACAAAGCTGGTTTGAGATTAAACCTCAAACAGTGCAATACCAAGAGCTAATTGTTTCTCATATGTTACTTCTAATAGAAAGAACTGTAGCCAGATAAAGACAAAGAGCTGCTTTTAAAAAGTGGCATAAGAAAAGAAAAAGACATTTGTTAGTCTTGAACTGGCCATATAGTGATTTATATCAAGTTTGGCCAATGTGCATAAGTATTGTTCGCTTTCTATCACCAAAACAAACTGAGCACTTTTTTGTGTTTAGTCAGAGAACAGTGTGTGTGTGTGTGTGTGTCTCTGTAATTGCTCGGCCCGGCTCAGCTCGCTTTGGCTCTGTTTGCTTTTCCACTGCAATTTAGTACCGCTTCAAAGTGGGTGGAATTATAGACTACTCGTTAAAGTTGCTGAAAAACCTTTTCCTTCCTGGTCGCAATATCCAGCTCTCGTTGGATCCGCTCCTCGGCTACCAACGAGAGGAACGTCTGCACCTCGTCTACTGAACACTCACCATGATTCAGCCATTTCTATTTTCAAGTTTATTTTTTATTTTTTTCAAGCAAGTCGAAAAATTGTGCGAACAAAATACTGCGATATAATTCTGCGATATAATATTGACTAATCTAGGGGGTTTGGTGTCTCGTGTTGCAAATCCAATGATGCTGGTAGTGGTAGTGACAATTTTCTCTGACCAACCAGTGATCTGTAGTGTTTTTACATCACCTTTTAGTATCAGTATGGTACGCTTGGAACCTCAACAGAGGTGGTACCATTTAAAGCGAGCCGAACCGAGCCGTACCATGCAGTGGAAAAGCACCAAAGTGAGCCGTACCGAACCGTAATGTAGTTTTAGTTTTAGTAAATCAGATTTATTATGTGAAGTCAGATACGCTGATCTGCAGTGAGTGGGCAGACATCAGATCCTCTTGCATGACAGCTTTGTTTTCAGTTTTCTTTCAGCACTGCCTCATTTAGTTGGCTATCCACTTTTATTTTGCAGGGAGAAAATTGGACCTCATTTTCCTGTCTCAGTGGCTCCAGCAATAAAAATCCACAGTGAGATGGAAAGAGACAGTCATGTGAAAAACACACACCATAACTCACTCAATTAATCCAATGCATATAAATGACAGAAATGAAGCGTCAAAGTCTGAATACACAAATTTTTTATATTTATACAAATATTTTTGGTTGAAATACAGTTACTGCATTCAAAGCATTGTATAGCATGTTGAAACATTTCATCTAAACCTCCATAAAACATTTAAAGTCTTATATAAAGTCTTATGTGTGTGTGTGTTTGTGTGTGTGTGTGGGACACCTGCTATGCTTCAAAACTGTTGAAATATCAACCATGGTACAATGTCTTCAATAACTTTGGCTATTCTTGAAAAGTTATTGCCCTCATTTTTAATAATAACAATAATTCATTACATTTATATAGCGCTTTTCTAGGCACTCAAAGCGCTTTACAGAAGGGGGAATCTCCTCAACCACCACCAATGTGCAGCATCCACTTGGATGATGGGACGGCAGCCATATTGTGCCAGAACGCCCACCACACACCAGCTTACTGGTGGAGAGGAGACATAGTGAGTAAGCCAATTGGTATATATATATATGGGGATTATTAGGAGGCCATGATGGACAGAGGCCACTGGGTAAATTTGGCCAGGATGCCGGGGTTACACCCCTACTCTTTCGAAAGACATCCTGGGATTTTTAATGACCACAGAGAGTCAGGACCTCGGTTTAACGTCTCATCCGAAGGACGGTGCTCTTTGACAGTATAGTGTCCCCGTCACTACACTGGGGCGTTAGGACCCACACAGACCACAGGGTGAGCGCCCCCTGCTGGCCTCACTAACACCTCTTCCAGCAGCAACCTGGTTTTCTCAGAAGGTCTCCCATCCAGGTACTAACCAGGCTCAGCCCTGCTTAGCTTCAGTGGGCAACCAGTCTTGGGCTACAGGGTGATATGGCTGCTGGCTGATTTTTGGTAGTTTAGGCCATGTGCACAAGTTGTGTGTAAGAGGCCTGCAGATTTGCGGACTATATAAGAACAAGGCCAAAAAACGGACAAGATATTGTTCTGTATCAGCAGTAATTGGTAGCCTCTATATATGGAGGCACAGGTGCCACCTTTATCCTTAAATGTGCATGATGGACTTTGACATTGGCTGCTGTTGTACACCTTTTTGTCAAATTTGGATTATGCCATGATATATGCTTATCTTTTAATTCAAATAAAGAATTTAAGTGTGTGTGTGTGTGTGTGTGTGTGTGTGTGTGTGTGTGTGTGTGTGTGTGTGTGTGTGGGTTAGGGTTAGGGTTGTGAAAAGATAATACCTCCCGCCGGACAACCTTTGGCCTGTCCAGTTTGGATTAGGTAGGATGCAGGAATGCACTGGATTTTTATGGGGCTGCTCCACTCTTTCTGCTGATTTTACCTCCTCCCTCCTCTTTCAACAAACAATTCCCCTGGTTCTCTTGTTTTTAATCCCTCCTTCCATCGCATCAAATTCTCATATCCCACTCCCCCATCTGGAGTTAAACCTATCCCCGGGCTATTTCCCTTAGGGCCCGTCTATGGCCCAATCCCTTGTAAAGGGTAGGTTTAGACATGTTCAGATCCAGGGTTAGCCCAATTCAGTTCAAATTCGGTCCCAATCCCCTGTAAGGGTTAGGTTTTAGTGCTGGTTGCAGGATAGCCCAATTGCCTTAGAATTAAGTCTCCGTATTGTGAGGAGTAGGTTTAGGGGTATGTTGCAGATACATAGTTAGTCCAACCGGGCTTGGAATCTGTCAATCCCCCTGTTACCTGGTAGGTTAAGGCAAGTTACCCTTATGCCCTTTCCCTAGATCTATCCAACCTCTACCTCAGGATCATTGGGTGTTTTAGTCTCTTTAAACACCAGACACTCTCCTCTGAGGCAGCCCGCCAAGGGGATCTGTCCTAGGCATGTGTCCCTCAAAAATATAAGTCCTCTATTGGTCACATGATCCATAGACAATTCAAGCCCCGTTTTATAAATCGGCCACTGTTCTTACAATCTGATCATCCCAAAATTACTATATCACGGTTAACACGATTGCACCGACTACCACCTTGTTGGTACCTCCACAATTACCATTACTATTCCACCAACCTCCACCAGATTCACACGACTACAACCTCATTAGTCAACCCCACGATTTCCATGACTGCCATGATTACCATTTTAATGAGTACCATGATGTTTGCTCCCATTGCCAAAACTGTGGTTTTTCCAAACCATCTAAAAAAAACTTTTTTCTATTGGATTTTAACCCGGATCTCCCCGTCCCCAACTCACCTCCACTAACCCCTGTAGCATCCAATCTTCCACCCTTCAAAATAGCACAAACTCTGTTATTGGGAAGGACCCCCTCAATAATTACGCCGACTCAAGAATTACACAGACTCAAGATTTCTTAACCACACTTTATTTACATATCTTGTCTCCCTTAATGGGTCTTCACATTCAACGCTTTTGTGTATAAGCTTTAGCCCAGCCTCCTGATCCAGAACCTTTCTTTTTTGACTCTGCCAGCCTTTCCCCACTCCAAATTGTGTTCCAGTCTGCACACCTTGATTCTCTGGATGCTGTGCATCTTGAAATGAGACACTATTTGTTCCTTGCTTCGAATTCCTTTCCTTGCCGTGTACCTGTTGGCCCACATCCTTTTAAAAATGGAGTTTCCAGTTTCCTCCACATACTTCAACCCACACAAGTGCACCTAATCAGGTAAATGCAGCTTTTTTCTGTTCAAGGGGATGGCCTGTGAGATTCTGTAAACCCCAGCCCATCCCGCCCTCACCATGGTGCCTTTGGCCGTGCCCAAGAACTTGATTACCAAGGAAAGTACCTTTTTCTTGGGGGACTGGGATCTACTTTCCCCCACCCATTCTTCCCTCCTCCTTAGCCACCCCCCTAAGAAACTGGCGGGAAATACCCGCTAGTCCTAAGGGCCCCAAAAAGAGTTTTCACCGCCAGTACTCTATCTCCCTCTCTTGTGCAGATCCTTCTAAACCGGGTGAGCTGGGCTTTGACTATTCCTTTGAATACATGCGTATCGTGGTGAATACCCCAGTGCAAAAGGGCGTGTGTGTCTGTGGTCTTCAAGAAGACATCCAGGCACCCCGTATCCTTGAACCCCGGACCCTTGTAGGTGGTGGTGTCCAGAAAAAACACATTGTCCTGCTTTATTTCATATTTGATCTTGATGTTTTTTACAAATTCCTTAAACTCCTCCACCGTGTTCTCTCAAACTCCCCACACATCATCCAGATACTTCCAGTATTGTGATGGTAATATATTGCACAGAGGGAACACTGACTCCTCCCACTGGGCCATGTAAATATTCGCATAAGCTGGTGCAAATCTCTTCTCCATGGCCGTACCCTTTATCTGCAGATAGTACTGACCATTGATTTCAAAGTCATTTTTAGTCAGACTTAACTCCAGAAGCCTCAGTATGCTGTAATCCGGCCTACCTTCCTCTGGGTATTTCTCCAAACAGCCCCTAACCGCTGCTAGGCCCCTCTGTCTCTATGTTCATATAGAGACTTTCTACATCCATCGTGAAGAGTGGCGTCCGGACCAATTCTGATGGTTTTTACCTTCTCTAGAAAGTGGTAAGTATCCTTTACATGGCTAGCATTCCTGGTGGAGAACGGGTTGATATAGGAGTTAATAAACTCCGCTACACCATAGATCTCACTGCTACAGTTGGAAATTAAATGGCCAGGTGGCCCTTTCCTTATGCACCTTGGGCAATAAATAAAACCTCCTTATCCTCGGTGTGTCCTGCCCTTTCACATACTCTGCTTGCTTCTTATTTAAAAACCCTTTCTTCTATAGTATTTCCAATTTGCTTCTAATCACCACCACCAAATTGGCTGCTCCAACTGTTTATAAAACTCTGTGTCTTGCAACTGCCTCATGGCCTCCATAACATATTGCTCTCTGTCCATTATAACCACCATGCTGCCTTTATCTGCTGGCTTGATAACTACATCCCTCCTCAAGGCCTTTAAGGCCTCCCATTCCTCCCTCGATAGATGTCACGCTTCCCCCACCTGCTTTACCCCTTTCATAACCTTCTCGTCCTCCTCCTCTATCGTCCATACCAATTCCGCCACCTGACTCCTCCTCGGCTCCCATCCCGAACTCATCATAAACGGGACCGATTGCAGATTTTACCTGTCTATGATAGGCCGCAAGGCCGCCCTCTGCGTCCAATCAATTCCAATGATTCTCCCCCATCCCTGATCCCCTAGGAAAACAGACAGACCCCTTTGCAGAACTGACATTTCCTCTTTATTTAAGATTCTTGTCTGGGAGAGTTTCACCATGATACCCTGGTTTTGGTTTGCCTCTCCCTTAGCAGTTTAACTGCCATGCCCAGTGCTGCCACATTGCCCTCCCTGTTTCCTGTGTCCAATGGGTAGTCCAACTAAGTCCAACTCAGTGCGAAATCCGTCATATGGAAGGACCTCCATCACCTTCCCGGTGTTGCTAATGTAGCCGTTTGTCTCTCTCAGAATCATTCTCTGCTTTCTCTGTAGGTGCCAGTTAAAATTAATCAACGGAATGTGAACCTGGGCATTTGGAAAAGTCTGTTTCACCACCCCCGGGGCTTTCTTGATAATTTTCTCATGATAACCAGTGGCTTGGTTCCTATTATTGATTCCAAAGGACAATAGTACCCTCGTAACTCCTTCACTTGTTGGGGTCCTTTTATTCATAATATCTATTGCATGTGCCCACTGTGCTCCTGGATAACACACCACTTGGACCCTTTTATCCAATATGATCGGTAGCCTCCCCATGTTTGAATCTCCTAACACCAAAACTGGTCTGCTGGGTCGGAGGATCCAATTCCTGAACTTGTCCCCCTCCCCCCGTGATCCTGCCTCTCAAACATGCCAAAGCCACTGAACTCATCGTCCTTTTTCCTGTAGTCCTACCCTGTCTTGTTCCATCCTCTTCCTCTTTCTCCCATGTATTTCACCAAGATGTAGTACTTCCTTAGGATTTCAAGGCTCTCACACACACTGCCTGGCACTGCCATACAATTGCCACCATTTTGTGGGTGCTGGGGTTGCCGGTACCACTACTGCTCCTAACCATTTCGCCACCTGTTGCAGAGATCTGGGCCCTGATTCATCCTCAGTCTCCCGCAGATTGTTTAAATGATGTGTCATCTTGATATGCTTGTGCATGAGCCTAACCATAATCTTAAACTGCTCATCTCTATCCATATTTGCGACCGAAAACTCTTTTGGTAAAGATATCTTACTCCATCACTTATTACATCCTCTAATCCCATATATCCTTAGCCCATCTCTCCCTACCCAGATGTCACCGGGTGAACAAACCGGGAACCAAAAAAATGGTTGACTCATTTCCAGGGGGAAGAAATGCCGGTGTAACACCGGGCCGGCTCTGTTTTTACCTGTCATGGCCGCCGATCATAACAAGCGCCAGCTGAAGCCAGTGAGTAGCGCTTCATTGAAGCATGTGCTCGGGAAGAAAGCAGTATAAAGAGAGGGGCTTGAAGCACAGTAAGGGGGGAAAATGCTCTGGCAATAGGAAAGCTCCACAGGAGTGCTCAAGGGATGGCGGCAGTGACCGTGAGCGGCGGAAAGTGCGGAAAGCTGAGGTTTAATGCCTGATCGGTGTTCCATGTTGGGTCCCCCGAGGCATGCTCATTAAGTGAGTCCTTTTAGAAACCACGAACAGCAACGCAACGAAGTAAGTGAGAAAATCATACAGAGGAAGAAGGAGAGTGACTGGCAGAAAAGAGAGTGGAAACCCGTTGCAGGATTCACGTGATTCACCGTGGAAAAGTTAAGTGCACCCCTTTATGATTCACCTCTTGGAGAAAAACACATGTGAAGATTGCCATCACCAGTGTACGACTAACCTGTGTTTGTGGGCAGAGTGTGTTATCCTGTTGACAGTAACAGTAGCGGCTGGGAAGATCCCTGAATCCATGTTTATCTTCTGAGTCCAATATTCTGTGGTTCATACATCCTATGAAGAAAAGAGAAACAAGTTGATTAATCGCTGTGAAGATAGAGTGAGTTTGCAGTGTCTAAAAGAGTGAATTAAACACGTGTGGAGATTTACAAGAGTGATTTATGCACGAGTGTGGTGAGATCAAACAACTGTCTTCTCTGAGTTTCTGACGGATGAAATTGACCTATAACTTTGAAGATTCTTTCGAATTGATCTGTCCCCTCAGCTGTGTCCAGGTCCCTGAGATCATGTGCAGGGTGCAGGGGAGAAAAAGCTCAACACACCTTTAAAAGCCACTGTCTGTCCCACGAGCTGATTTAACGAGTCTGACGACGAGAAAAGCCACTGTCTGTCCCATGAGCTGATTCAACGAGTCTGACGACGGGAAAAGCCACTGTCTGTCCCACGAGCTGATTCAACGAGTCTGACGACGGGAAAAGCCACTGTCTGTCCCACGAGCCGATTCAACGAGTCTGACGACGAGAAAAGCCACTGTCTGTCCCACGAGCTGATTCAACGAGTCTGACGACGAGAAAAGCCACTGTCTGTCCCACGAGCTGATTCAACGAGTCTGACGACGAGAAAAGCCACTGTCTGTCCCACGAGCCGATTCGACGAGTCTGACGACGAGAAAAGCCACTGTCTGTCCCACGAGCTGATTCAACGAGTCTGACGACGAGAAAAGCCACTGTCTGTCCCACGAGCCGATTCAACGAGTCTGACGACGAGAAAAGCCACTGTCTGTCCCACGAGCTGATTCGACGAGTCTGACGACGAGAAAAGCCACTGTCTGTCCCACGAGCTGATTCAACGAGTCTGACGACGAGAAAAGCCACTGTCTGTCCCACGAGCCGATTCAACGAGTCTGACGACGAGAAAAGCCAATGCCTGTTCCTGCTTTTATTCTTTTATAGATTTAATAAATACTTACCTTTTTAACTTACCTTGGTTGTCTGCCTCTGGTGTCTGCTCCTCCGGAGTGTGGTAAATAACCCTTGGCCTTAACATCGGTGACACAGAAGTAAGAAATCTTCAATCTGAATTTACTCCGGACCAGCAAACCAAACCGTATCCCCAGGGGTCACAGTTCGATAATCCGGTACCAGCATCATACTCCCTAGAGAACTTCCTATTTTCTTAGGCCCCTTCTATGACCTAACCTTTACATCCTATTTTACTCTTATCACTAATAGCCACTCTAATGTTAATAGACCGCCTCCCAACTATCAGCCAGCTCTCTGGCCTGGGCTATGTTAAATCTTATGAGAAAACGAAGTGAGGGAGGGTGGCGAGACTGCGTGGACCCCCCTCAGGAACCAGCTTGGTTTCCTTTTCGCTCCCCCACTCAATTCTCACCCGGATCACCCGGTTCTGAACCAAGTGAGGCAGTGATTTCCTAAACTACAACGATACTTCAGCTTTCCACAGCTCCCCCAGGGGGAGTGTGTGTGTGTGTGTGTGTTGTCCTGGTAAAAGATGGTAAAATGGTAAAATGCCCGCACAAAGATGGCAAGTCAATATCCAAAATCCTTGTCTTTATGGGGAAATTGTTTGGTCGCCATGAGGAAAACAGCTTATAAATGTGGTGAAGTGATGTTTTTTGAAAATTAAAAAATGTAGAAAGTTTTCTGTAATGGGTAAGTTTAGGGATAGGGTAAGGTTAGGGGATATAATATACAGTTTGTATAGTGTAAAAACTTTTAGTTATAAAATAGCTTCGGTTACATTGCTATTTTGAAGTAATTAAACTCACAATTTAATAGAGAGAGAGAAACGCTGAACAGACACAAGTAGGCTACGCACCTCTCTCACTCTGCCTCGATAATGAATTCAAATAAAAGCTATAATTCATTCATTCAAATAAATTTAATCTCACGCACTACTTTATATCCGTGTCTGATTCAAAGCGGGTAGAATGCTGAATCTAACGAGCCGTAACTGATGAAAATAACCGTCAATGTTACCCTTCTAATAAGATATTGCGCTGCAAACATCAATAACAGCTTTAAGTTGTCAATTCTGTCAAATTACCATGGTATAAGTGGGATAATCCACGGCTAGCTGTGCATTAAACGATTTGAATGCACTCCACATCGTGTCGGGCGGTTCTTTGCCTCCATGTCCTGCATAAAACAGTTTGCACAGCTAGCTGTCTATTATCCCTTACTTTCACCTACAGTATGGAGAGTCCCCGTAAACCACATATACAAGTGTGTTCTGGTTGGTCCATTGCAGTATTCACTCTGTCAAATATTTCTGGTATTTACTATTGTCCTGGGAAACCTGTCCTGTATAACTATCCACTCAGCTGACAACCTAATAACTAAAATTGTAATTGACTGTTTTTATGAGAAGTTTTAAACTAATCTACAAGATATTAAAATAATTGAATGTCCACCAATTTATTAAGTAGTGGGATAATGCACAGTAAACCAGACATTAGTACAAATGAAACCTCTTCATGGTGACCAAGACCCCAACTTCAAGCCATTTTTTTAATATATATATAAAATTATTGTTTGACCAAGCTATGTTCACTCCGATATTACTATTCAATTTAACAGCATGTTTTAAAGTAAGGATACACACAATACATACAAAAATGTACAAAAAAAATGCTTTTATTCACTGAAATTTATTAGCATTCCAATAACAGATACAACAATAAAGTTCAGTATAATACAAATAAACTCTACCAATCTTCTTTCTGCAATTAGTTTTCTTTGCAAAGGCAAAAGAACAGTTAGATAAGGTAACATTACCATCACACATACAGTACTAGAAAGGTAATTTGTATTGTATAAGTTGTTGTCACATTCAGTTTATGTTACACGACAACGATATACTAAAGACTGCAAAGTTTTTCCTTAGCATTTTTGGAAAGTTTCACGTACAAACGACAACGTTGTCAAAACGATCCTTGTTCACACAGATCCTCGAAAACAACTAAAAACGCTGTTTTATTGATGTCAGGCCAGTAGTTGGCGATGTCACTTTGTAAACACTACGCACCATCTGAACACTGATGCGCACATCACCGTTTTCATGTAGTTTACACAGACACAGTACTATCGTTTTCAAAAACTTGCACTTTGAAACCCATTTTTAAAAGTGTGCATGTAAATGAATGGCCAACGACACCATTTTCAACTAAAATTATGTTCCATGGATCATGTTATTTTGGTTCCTGTTTTCATTAGTCTTCATTCATGTTTCCTTTGTTCCAGTTGCTAGTTTGTTTCTAGGGTTATTCATTGATTATGTTCACCTGTGTCTTGTAGTCCCTTGTTTTCTTGTATATTGAAGCCCTTAGTTGGATTATTTTCATTGTCCTGTATTGTCTGTGCTGTTAAGCCTACCTGTTGTGTTGTTTGCCTTCTATTTTTTGGTTTACTCCGCCTTATTACCAAACATTTTGGCTGGAAATATACATCTCATTACCTTGCCTGCTCTGACCATGACAGTTGTACAGCTAGCATAAACTCAGTTTACCTTAACAAATCAGCTTTATTCAAAGATAAATCCCTAATCAAGACACATTTATGTAACATACTAAATCTTAAAGGAACACTCCGACTTTTTGAACCATTTACATCCAGTCTTTGTGCTAAGCTAGGCTAGCGGTGGGTGCGTCAGATAGAGTTACAGCACGCACGGAGATGAAAAAGGTATCCCAGATAGCATGGTGACATTGATACAATGTTGAGTTTTGATCTAAACCATCATTTTGGTTGAGATTGACATTTCAATGTTTAAAGTGTGCTGGATCAGCATTGAAATTTTGATGAAAGCCAACAACACACATGGGTGGAGACAGTGACATTGAACTAACAGTGATTTGTAGTTGATGAGCACAAGATCATTCAGGCGTATCTCTGCAGAACACTAGTGGGTGTTTCTCGATCAATGGGGCGGTTTCAAACCACAATGGGCATTTTCAACCGCTTTACCCGATTTGCTGTAATCCACTGTGGGCTTGGTTTAGGGGTGGGCCTTCATGATTTTAGCAAGTCTGTTGAAAAATGGTTGAAAAACATTTACCTGTATTGTAGTTTGAAATTGGCCACTGATTGGTAAACGCCCATTTTGTCTTTGCATGTGCACTTCTCAGTAGTCTAATGCTTCCTCATTAGAGTGAAAACATGTGCATCCTATACAGAAGTCTTGTTTGTTGAATCACCTGACATACATGACTTCTCTAGCACAGTTTCAAACAATGGTGCATCTACCTTATTTCTCTGTTCCTTTGTTTTGCATGCTTATTTGCGTTTGATTTGTGTTGTTACTCACTGTAATTAGATTACAAAGTTATTAAAGTGTTTGAATAAAGCATCTATTTTTCTACATTCTTAAAAAATGCATCTTGCTATAGTAAAGTTTATTAGGAATTTCCTGAATAAAGTTATGTCATTTAACAGATTTCTTAAGGTGCAAGAGACATGAACATGAGCAAGAATGTTAACATAGCCCATGTCTTGTCTCGGTCAGTGCTTGCATGCAAACACATTGCTCCTTTAGTAGGAGTGAAGGCAGATGAAGATGGACAATTAAAAAAGCACCCTCCTGATAATGCTGACATTGATCATACATTGAGTTGTTGTCGACAGCATAATCACCTGACCTGGGACTTGATGATATCCTGTATCTTATCACTGCTTAATCAGGTAATCATTCATATTCCTGAATCTGTATTCAATTTGAGAAATAACTGATTTCCATTCAGTTTAGCTTGTTTCCACTGAAACACAATAACAAAAAAAACATCTAGTGTTTATTAAGAAACTGACTGACATGGCTATTTTGTGATAATTAAAGAGATTGGGGTCTACATAAGGTGAATCTGCAGCTTTAAAGAGATAGTTCAGCCTGAAATTAAAATTATGTCATCATTTATTTACCCTCAAGTTGTTCCAAACCTGTATGAATGTCTTTCTTCTGCTGCACACAAAAGAATATAGAGTGAATAATGCCGGTAACCAGACAGTTGATGTTAGCCATTGACTTCCATTATTTCCTACTATGGAAATCAATGGCCACCGTCAACTTTCTGGTTACCGACATTCTTTAAAATATTTTATTTTGTGTTCAAAAGAATAAAGAAACTCATACAGGCTTGGAACAACTTGAGGGTGAGTAAATGATTACAGAATTTTCATTTCGGGCTGAACTATCTCTTTAAAGAAGTTTTCTAAGATCTTTTTTATTCTACAAGATAAAAGTGTTATTTGAATGCTGTAGTTTCACAGAAAATGAAATGAATGGCTATAGCTCAGAGGTGTTTGTTCCTCTTCATGAAGAGTTTAGCTCCAGCGCCTGGAAGTGTTCATTGATCTGATGACCTTGATTATCTGCCTCAGGTGTGTTTAATTAGGGCTGGAGATAAATCCGACACCCCTGCTAGTGTTTTCTTTTGATATTAAAGCATTCATAGAAATAAATAAACAGAATTTTACGATACTATAATCGTAGTTAGAATATTTTGTTTTCAGTGGCTTTAAAAAAAAAAGTGAATCATATTGTGTTTAGTATATTAACATTATTGAATGTGACTGTATGTATGACAACTGAATTGATTCGTTCTTGAGTAACATCATGCTTTCTTTTTCAGATTTCAGAGAACCCAAAGGAAAAGAGGCAGTATCTGAGGCAGTATCTGATGCAAGACAGATTTTTAAAAACCTGAACCGCTGGACCTGTAGTTATGATGACCAGAGACGTGCACAGGGGGGTTGCTCAGGTTGCCCGGGCAACTGCCCATATGCCCTTCTCGACTCAGGTTGCCCTTCCAAAAAAAAAAAAAAAAAAAAAAAAAAAAAATCGTACAATGGATGCAGAATTTCACGTAGGCCTAGATAAAAATAAAAAAAAAATAGAAAAAATTTCGCAAAGCCTCATTCACTTCCATTCAGGCACTCAGCTCAACTGTTTACGTGGCTGCAGCTCTGCACGCGACCATAGACTGCACGCGACCGGTGCGTAAGACCCCGCCTTCATCTCGTGTCATAGCGCGTCAATTAATGTGTACAACATCCATGACAAAATGAAGCGAAACTATCCTTCTGGTCACGAAAAGAGGAAGAAGAAAAAACCCATGAGAGTGAATTGCGGGAACATCAATCAGGTAAACTTGTGTTCTCTCCTCTCTAAGTTTGATGTCAGCAAAGTTTGATGTTTTTCGGTCTTGCTAACCTAGCTGGGCAGGCAGTGCATCTCTTGCATCACTTTGTGCCTGACAAAAGTGAGAGTAAAATACAATTATTTATTACGTTTGTTTTTGATAAACGACAAAGTGCAACGGTGTTTGTTTACTGCAGCTCAGAAAACATAACCGCGTCGCGTGTGTTATCATGCGTTCATATGCGCGTGCACGAAATGAAACGCACATTTTTCAAGCAGAAATATGTGGAGACCAGACATACTGTACAATACATGCACGTGAATGATGGCACTCCCAATCAAAGTACACATTATAAAACAAGACACTGATTATCTTGTCTCCGTTAAAAACTCTAAACAACTGCACTAATTATGCAAGATAGAAAGCAATGTATTGACAATTTGACATTGATTGACTATTGATTTATAGGGTATATTGAATTTAAAATGTTGATTAGCTGGACATACTGGTCAATATGGATGCACATCCCTCAGTAAATAATAACCATAAATCAAGAATTGCTTCAACATGCATAATAATAAATAAAACAATCATACTGATGCCGAAAATACCCAGGCTGTAGAGAGAACCAAAGTTAATCCCAAAAGCCAAAGCTCAGGGTTATAATTTATTATTTTCTTCTTATTTATGTTTACGTTAATATTCACTTGTTATCTTAACATTCTATAGAAAATACTCTATTCAATAAATATTGTTTGTTTGAACCTCATTCTGTTCTATATTGCTGTACTTATTCTTTGACTGTTTTGTTTAAAGGAGGGAGGATTGTATTGGGAGCACTGAAGTGTCAGGTGTGACTGTGGCAATGGCAAATGGTTTACATAGCTCAGACATCACGGGTCAGGTAGAGGCCCCTTAGCAGGATTTTGCTAAGGGCCCCAGGGGGAGGTCAGGGTTTAGCAGTCGATGCCCTTTTTTTTAGGTCAGAGCAACTGCCCCTCAAAATTCCTGTGCACGTCCCTGATGATGACATCAGACTTCTGAAGCCAATTTTATTTTTAAAGGTTGAAATGCTTTTGTCCTATTTCTCCCCCTTTCTTTTAAAAAAATGATATTTGAATATATTTGTTGTCATTGATTGATTGAATAAAATAAATTGACTCAACTGCTGGAAAGGTGTCATTTATATTTGAAAAGGTTTTCGACAAATTTTGAAATGGTCAGGAATTTGTTGACGCACCATTGAAGTGTGATTGAAATATTAATGTTGTTTCAACATTAATTGGTACATCAGATGGCAACATTGTTTGACATTCCTTTTCAGTCTTTCAACAAAATGTATTTAGAATCAACATCACATTGTAACATTGATCAAACCATATTACCAAAGATTATTTTTTGTTAATTTCAGTGTTAATTCAACAGCAGTGATTTAGATTCAACATCATAGTGTAGCGTTGATTCAACAATATTACCATTGATTATTTTTGTTAAAGTGTAGCTTTGATTCAACAATATTACCATTGATTATTTTTGTTAATTTCAATATTGATTCAGCATCAGTGATATAGAATCAATCATAGTGTAACGTTGATTCAACAATATTACCATTGGTTATTTTTGTTAATTTCAATATTGATTCCGCATCAGTGATATAGAATCAATCATAGTGCAACGTTGATTCAACAATATTACCATTGGTTATTTTTGTTAATTTCAGAGCTGATTCAACAGCAGTGATGTAGATTCAACATCATTGTGTAACGTTGATTCAACAATATTACCATTGATTATTTTTGTTAATTTCAATATTGATTCAACAGCAGTGATGTATAATCAATCATAGTGTAACATTGATTCAATAGCATTACCATTGATTTTTTGTTCAACATAGTTTCAACATTAACTGAGGGTGCAAAAGTGATGTTGATAAAATATCACTTTGTAATGTTGAATCAATACTATTACCGTTGATTTTTGGTTGAATTGCCAACATTATTTCAACATTAACTGAGGGTGCAAAAGTGATGTTGATAAAATATCACTTTGTAATGTTGAATCAATACTATTACCATTGATTTTTGGTTGAATTCCAAACATTATTTCAACATTAACTGAGGGTGCAAGAGTGATATTAAAGCAACATTACTTTGTAACGTTAATTCAATGCAATTAGCGTTGACGCATCAACACTGAGTCAACATTGTTTCAATGATTACATGCTATCTGGGTATGTATGGACTTATCTAACTCTGGGGGATAAGGTGAATAGGCTAAAGTCTCAAAAAGTCGGAGTGTTCCTTTAACAAATGTTAGAGGTTTATTGCTGAAAACAATTTGGCAATATAATAAAAGTGTAACTTAATTCAAGATATAGTCACTGAATAAAAATTGTAATATCCAAGTTTGAATAGTATTGATCTGGTTTTATGGATGTTTAGATATTTTTCCTGGAAAAATACTGATTTAGATAATGATTTTCGTTGTTTTGAATGTGTCAGATTAGCATCTGTCAGCTGATCGCCAAACAGTCCAAAAGATGAGTAATGAGGAGTGTATGAGAGATAAATCCATATTTATCTAGCACAATACAAACACCCTGTGTGTGTGGGAACAGCATATTAATAGCACAGTGATGTTCTCACTGCCAAGAGTATGCTGATCAAATGGAAATGATTCCAACACAGGTGCACTGAAGTTACATGTTCAGAAGTACGAGAATGTAAAATAATGACAATTAATTAAATCTTATTTTTAGGTTGTGTGTAAAGAATGATTGGATGAAATCAAAATTGGAAAATAAATCCAAGCTTTCAGCCTACAGACTGAGGAGGTGGGAAAAGACTTAACAAAAGAAGGTGGGAAATGAAAGTTTCTGGCAAACACATTTGAGCCCACACACTCTCATTCTGAGGGTGTAAAGTGGTAATTTTTGTTGCATTACGATCCATGAAAAATGCACCAGCTAGGAGCACAAGATAGCCATGATCGATCACTGTCTGAATGCAGTAAAGAGGAATATCAAATAAAATAATAATAATATTTAAGTTTTATTTAACCTTTCACGCTTTACAAGATCATAAAACACAAAGGAGAAAACTAACAATAAAAATATAGAAACAATACAGATGGATGGGATTCTAAGGATATTTCCTATGGAGAAGACCCTGAACCTGGGGACAGTGATGAGATAGAAGACGCATGTGTAATTGAAGAAGAAAAATAGTATTTTAAGGTGCAAGATTATGCAGGGTTTTGTATGTTCATGGAGTTTTCTACTAACTTCTATAAAACAGGTGGACATGTGCTAAAGTATAGATCAATATTGAAATGGTTAATAATGCATTTTTAATTAGGGACTAATTAATGTGGTGAACAACAGATAGAGATGCTGAAAACTACATCGGCGATGACCGACAGCCAATGAGAGAGCAAGATACAGGGAGGAGGAGTTATAGACCAGAATATCAGTATTTTAATAGATAGGCCTATATTTACAATTATATCAAACAGAAACAAAGCACAAACATTTGCATGACCAGCAGAAACAGCAGGACATTTGCTAAATTATTTATTTACCCCCAACTCTCTTTGCAAAACACAGTCCTTGCTCCCCTCGTCTTCCCAGCCATTTCCTGCATAAACTGTTTTTTTTTTGTTTTTTGTTTTTCACTACAAATCAGTGCACAGACAATTTGTAGGCTATCATTTTTAATAACAAATTCAGTGTCGCGCGAGAACTCCGGTCTCACGCACGCGTGATCTTCCGTTATTTCCTATCACTTCTCGCGTTTGTTTGGTTGTGAAACGTAGTGTGTGGACCAGGCAGAAGTTGTCGGCGATTCTTTCTTTTGTAAAGTCATGCAGTGTGAAACCTCCTGTCGCCGATCCATCGTGCAGTGTGAACACAGCAGCAACTGAATGTTACCCCAGATAGTCATGCAGTGTGAAAACAACAGTGACCCGATTATTTTGAAAATCTTGCAGTCTGAACTCGGCATAAAGCCTAGTTCACACTACAGGATTATAAGCCCGATTTAAGCCCGATTTGCAAATCGTTGAGCTCGCCGACAGGTCAGGGTGTTATCGCGTGCAAATCGCGGGGGATTAGCGGACGATGGACGCTCGCCAATCTGTTAGTATGAAAGAGCCAACAACGCATCAAAGACCATACCTGTCAAGTTTTGGATTTGAAAATAAGGGAAATTTTCCGGCGCCCACCGCGAGCAGTCCCACCACCCCAACCAAGCTCCAGTATCCCTTACATTTTAAGACAGGTGTTATAGCCTAAATGAAAACACACACACACACACACACACACACACACACACACACACACACACACACACACACACACACACACACACACACATATATATATATATATATATATATATATATATATATATATATGTATGTGTGTGCGTGTTTTTTCATTTAGGCTATAACACCTGTCTTAATAGGCCTATGTATGGTAACGTTATAGGGTATTAAGAGCATTTATTTAAAGGCTTATTTGCATATTTTCTGTTCATTTAACATTGCTTGTCTTTACATTTACATTTTATTTTCATTCCACACATTTTCATTTCATATTGCTTTTCTTTTACAGTTTTTCTTTTCATTTGCAGTTTTACATTTCACATAACTTTTCTTTACTCTTTTAGTGAGTTATTGAAAAAAAAATTGTTGCAGACTTTGTATTAACTGTTTTGGAAGGAGTGTATTTGTGGACTGGGCCAGAGTGGTTAATTTTACATGAGAGTAGAGCAAACAGTTCTGTGTTGTCTAACGTCATCCTATTCTGTGTAACAATCTTTCGTACCATGCTAAAACACCCTTTCTCGTACTGATCGAGATACATCATTCCTTCCCCGTGTGAGATGCTAAAGTCGCAGTTACAAAACTTACAAAACGCGTGACTGTCCCCCACCCTGCTCCTCTTCAGAAAAGTAAATTCGCTATCCCATTGATCGCGGTATTTAGTACATGAGGGTTTTGTTTTTTTGGCAAGAGTACCTTGCTCTGTCATAGCGTCCATCATCCGTCTCTGTTTTTGTTTGTTTTTTGTTTGCCCCGCGTTGTCACTCATCATCTGACCTCACACACTAACATCGCGACAACTGCCACCTACAGTACCTGGAACGTTAGTTATCGCGAGGCTAGTGACAGAGCTCAGATTGGATTTTTTTTTTTTACTCCGCCCGCGGTATTATTATTTTTCAATAATGCAGGTTAAAATACGGGAGATTTACGGGAAAATCCTAATACGGGAGGACGGCGGGAAAGAAGGGTTAAATACGGGACTTTCCCGGCCAAAACGGGATACTTGACAGGTATGTCAAAGACGCTCACTGACGCCTCGCTGACGCGTCGCCGAGCCCAGAAAAATATCTAGCATGCTAGATATCCGTAGTACCCCAGAGTGCAGTCTGGACGATGGGGCGGGGCGACCGCCCACCCCCATTTTAATTGGTTTATAATACCGCAATCTTATTGGTGTAAACGATTCAGGTCTGAGCATGCGCATTCCTTTATGTACGATTTTGTGAATGATTTGGCCGTATCAAAGAAATATTAAATGCTAACTTTAATTGTATCTTATTATCAGTTTACCATGGTAATTTTTGTTAATATCTATTGGCTAATACTTTATTATACTTAAGACACAGTATAGATTAAGTTATTGTTTAAAAACAAACGTTTGGTGACATTACTTACTTCAGGGAGATGTTTTACATTAGATTAGTGCGTCATTCACTTGGCTTCTTCATATTTTATATCAGGATCGGTGGATCAGCACAAACTCGGGATTTTACGCAAATGATGATAATTGACTGTAAGAATGTAAGCAGCTGATTTTAAATTATAAAGCATGACCGTTTTTTGTTGTCATTTTTTTAACGAGATTGTCCAATGCTTGCATTATGTGGTACAAAGTGCAAATAAAATGTTTAATGGCAAACACGTTTCCTGGTTGATTACCTGTTCATACAATATGAGGGCCTATTGGTTCTGTAAAGCCCTATGTTGTATTTTTTAAAGATTCATGTTTTCAAGTGTCAACCGGTTATGTACGACTGTCTATCTGTGACTGTGACATGAGGTATATTAAAAATCCAATTGTTTATTCATCCACCATCGCATTGCGTGTTCATGTTCATAGGCTACTGGATAAAAATGGTTACAAATATTAACACTCACATATAGGCTAGCTGCATAACCATAAAAAAAACACTGCTATAAATCTGTGCAATTATAATAGGCTGTAACAAAATAAATAAAACACCCAGCAGAGAAGTGATATGAACATGTAGGCCAATTGCTTAAATGCGTTCTTGAGCACATAGCCTAGATTATAATATTTGCTATAGATCAACATAACATCTGTTTTAGTAAAAAAAACACACACACAAAAAAACTTATTTTTTTTTTCAATTTTATTTTCACATTGCAGCACTGCACGGATTTTATTCCCATTGTACGCACATAACCCAATGGCCAGGGCTTGCTATTTGGTAGCCTGTCTTATTTGTCACCGTGGTTTTGCTTTAAAATAAAATAAAACACACTTTCGGATTTATCCTTTGTTTTACTGAAATACAGGGAATTATCATAATTTGTGTAAAATCCCGAGTTTGTGTTTATTCACTGATCCTAATGGAAAAACGAAGAAGCATAAACGAATGATGTAAAATTAAGGAGCTCTGCATGACATGCGGAAAAATATTGTCTAAATCAGCCCACATAGAAATGATCTCTCCTTTGATCTGCCAGTAATTTCATGTAGTCATGCTCATTGCCCACCAAAAGTGGCACTGACTTATCTGCAGGGTAAATTAATATAGAATAGCTAGGCTAAATCTCAAACAGTGTATTATTTATCAGCAACATATTTTGTGATATCGCCAAAAAACTGCTCAATATTAAAGCTTACAATATGACTTTTTGAAAAGCTGCTTTGAAACGATGTGAATTGTGAATACATTATGACAGTAACTTCATCTAACTTGATTCGTAAGTTCATCAAAACATTATCCAATTGATCGTTACTGAAATCACAATGGTTATCACTTAATATAGTACGCCCAAAAAGCGTCATAGATAATTCATAAACTCGTACATTAAGGAATGCGCATGCTCGTGCCTCAAGCGTCTATGCCAATAAGATTGCTGTATTATAAACCAATAAAATCGGGTGTGGGCGGAGCGACACGTGTCGCCCCACCTAAAAGTGTCGCCCCGCCCCATCGTCCAGACTGCACTCTGGGGCTACTCAAGCCTAGTTCACACTACATGATTTTAAAACGTCGGGCTGAACTGTGCGGTTCACACTACATGACTTGCTCTCTGTGAAATCAGGAGTGTTCAAGTTGTTGAGCTGTTCACACCACACGACACAACGTGATTGATCCGCAACAGGAGGTAACGCACTACACGAGTTGACAACAACTCTGTCACCCAACGATTCAATCTTGTCTACAAACCACGTTTTGTCACAAAAAAATCACGCGATAAAACGAGCCGGAAATGACGCGAAACAGCACGCGCGCTAATACCCAGCGAAGAAGACGAAGACCCATGCCTTGCTCTGATTGGAGCAACCCATGCCTTGCTCTGATTGGCTGTAGCTCATGACATCACTGAGGTTGAGTCGGGCGACAGCTCTGGATATCTAGCATGCTAGATATTTTTCTGGGCTCGGCGACGCGTCTGCGAGCGTCTTTGATGCGTTGTTGGCTCTTTCATACTAACAGATTGGCGAGCGTCCATCGTCCGCTAATCCCCCGCGATTTGCACGCGATAACATCCTGACCTGTCGGCGAGCTCAACGATTTGCAAATCGGGCTTAAATCGGGCTTATAATCTTGTAGTGTGAACTAGGCTTAAGGTATCCAGAGCTGTCGCCCGACTCAACCTCAGTGATGTCATGAGCTACAGACAATCAGAGCAAGGTATGGTTCTTCTTCTTCTTCGCTGGGTATTAGCGCGTGATGTTTCGCGTCATTTCCGGTTCGTTTTACCGCGTGATTTTTTGTGACAAAACGTGGTTTGTAGACAAGATTGAATCGTTGGGTGACAGAGTTGTTGTCAACTCGTGTAGTGCGTTACCTCCTGTTGCGGATCAATCACGTTGTGTCGTGTGGTGTGAACAGCTCAACAACTTGAACACTCCTGATTTCACAGAGAGCAAGTCATGTAGTGTGAACCGCACAGTTCAGCCCGACGTTTTAAAATCATGTAGTGTGAACTAGGCTTAAAGGAACACTCCGACTTTGTGGGACTTTAGCCTATTCACCTTATCCCCCAGAGTTAGATAAGTCCATACATACCTTTTTCATCTCCGTGCGTGCTGTAACTCTGTTTGACGCACCCACCGCTAGCCTAGCTTAGCACAAAGACTGGAAGTAAATGGCTCCAGCTAGCATACTAATCCAAATAAGTGACAAAATAACGCAAACATTTTCCTATTTAAATGTTGTGATTTGTATAGTCACAAAGTGTACAAAAAACAAAGTCACATGAGACACAGACATATTTTAACCGTATAAATACTGGGAACTATATTCTCTGAAGGCGAAGCACTGCTACTTGGGCGGAGTGATAACCGCAGCACCTGAGACGTGCCGTGGTGAGGAGCAGAGAGCGAGTCTCAGGTGCTGCGGTTATCACTCCGCCCAAGTAGCAGTGCTTCGCCTTCAGAGAATATAGTTCCCAGTATTTATACGGTTAAAATATGTCTGTCTCATGTGACTTTGTTTTTTGTACACTCTGTGACTATACAAATCACAACATGTAAATAGGAAAATGTTTGCGTTATTTTGTCACTGATTTGGATTAGTATGCTAGCTGCAACCATTTAGATCCAGTCTTTGTGCTGAGCTAGGCTAGCGGTGGGTGCGTCAAACAGACTTATAGCACGCACGGAGATGAAAAAGGTATGTATGGACTTATCTAACTCTGGGGGATAAGGTGAATAGGCTAAAGTCCCAAAAAGTCGGAGTGTTCCTTTAAGTTGAGGGCTGCACAATCCTGTTCCTGGAGATCAACCAGCAGAGTTCAGATCCAGCCCTGATCCAATACACCTGTCTGTAATTATCAAGAGCTCCTGAAGATCTTAATTAGCTGCTTCAGGTGCGTTTGATTATGGCTGGAGCTTAACTTTGCTGGAAGGTAGATCTCCAGGAACAGGATTTGGCACCCCTACAGTAAGTCAATGATAACACCATGAAGGTTGGGAACAGTTTGTGAATGTATAACAGTAAAACCTTCACATGCAAAAACTGAGCTGAGAAAAGCGAGGTGAATGTGAAAGACCTATAAGTCAGATTTTGGTTTTATATCAGTATTTAGTTTGAGTTAATTCATATTTTTTTTAGATAACAGGCAATCAAAGTGGGCGAGGAGTGAGATGGAACTGGATCTGATATGTGTGTCGTCGGCATAGCAGTGACTTTGAAAACCATGTTTTTGCAGGATAGTACCAAAGATAACTATGTAGACTATAAAGAGCAGAGGACCGAGAACAGATCCTTGAGGAACATCATAAGTAATGGGAATATGGGGAATTTGTGTCTTTGAAGAGTGATGAAGTATTGTTTATCTGAAAGGTACAAGGTCAAGCAGGAAAGTGTAGTACCTTAGATGCTAAAGGCAGAAAGACCGGCAAGGAGAGTTTTGTGATAGTATCAAAAGCAGAGCTGAGATCGAGTTGTAGAAGAAAGGTAAGAAACCCAGAATCAGCAGATAAAAGGAGGTCAGCGACCACCCTGAGCAATCCAGTCTCAGTGCAGTGAAGTGGACGAAAGCCTGATTGAAGTGGTTCATAGTGATTAAGTTCTAAATGAGATTGAGGTTGTGAAGCAGCTACTTTTCCCAGAACCCTTAAAACAGGCCTGTCGTTAGTAAGTAAATATGATAGGACCTGAGTAATATAAAGACTGCAGCTCATCTGAGATTTTGAGGTACAACCCCAGTGGACAGACTTCTATTGATCATATGAGAAATGAGAGCAGAGACATGAGGTGAGGCCTAAAGAAGGGGTGACATTATTTAAACAGAGTCAAAAGTAGAGTCTGTTAATTGCAAATAATAAAATATAACCATATAAATGTGCACAGTGAGACCAAAAAAAAGTCAACATTTAAAAGAGACAAGAAAATATTCTGTATCTTTAGTTGTTGACGTGCAATCAATCAATCATCACAGTATATTTGCACAAATCTGTCATCTGTCCTTGGTAGAAGCCAAATTAGGCAGACCGGTTCCGCATGGAAAGGTTCATGGTGTGCCCTCATCCACAAAACAATGAAGAAAACTATGCAGGCTAAAACAAAATAGGACCCAAAATACATTCAGTAATGGTTTACTTGCAACAAGGATAAAACATGGATTGTGTTGACTACAATTTATATAATTTATTTGTGTACTATTTTGGTCCTGTGTTGGGTTGCCAATGTAAAGTCTGGACCCTGAAGCTAAACCAGTTGAGAACCTACAAAAAAAGAGAATGGATGTACAGACTGGAAATGGCGAATGAACCAGTTTTAGGATGAAAATCTGTCAAATATGTCTTTGTATTGCCAGAGGCTCAGTTATGTTAGTCAGTGATGCATGCTTCAAAAATGGTCTATTCATTCCTCACAGCAACATACTAACGCAAATGGGATTCTCTTCATTACAGAAACAGAATTCCACTCACTTGATTTACATAATTAAACGTAACAGGGTGTAATTAACCTAAAATGTACAACAAAACAAAATGTGTCATATTCATTTCACAGTAAATTACAGACATGCAGAAAAACACTTAGTAATTACTGACTACAAATGACATCAGAGAGGATTTAACATCAGAGAGGATAAAGACATGAATTCATTAAACATTCCAGAGGTCAAAACAAGCAGAAAAGTTCATCCTTAAAGGAACAGTTGTACCAAAAACTCATTTCTGGTTTTGACTCGCCCAACAACTCATGTTGTCCCAAATAGACCCAAATTTAAGTCAAAAAGCATTCTTGGCATCCACCCTAGCTCTACTTTGCATGTTCAAGAGAGTTTGGGGGAGAAGTGGCAATTTGTAAACAAATCATTCTGTTGATTTAGAACTATTCGGTGAATTGGTTGATCTCATTCAAAGCCTGTTTAAAACCGAACTGATATAAAAAACACAGTGACATGTAATTTCATGTTTCAACCACATATGGCGATAGAGAGCCCACAGTTACAAAAGTAGCACATTTACTCTGTGAGGAGAATAAACATTTATTTGAAACCTTTGATGTGATTTAAGAGAGGTCGCTTAAATGGCTTTCATGAAGTCAGGTCATGAAATTCTTCAACACAAACACCTACACTTGCACAAACCCCTCAGCAAGCGGAAGATTAATAACACCTGGCTTTTAAAATGGAAACCTGTTCCACTCTGCTGCGCTTTCCGAAAGCCCTTTAATTAGAACAGCGAAATGATCTTGACAGAGAGAACCTGCTTCATACGCAGAAAATGATAAAACACCCAAATACTTTATCCAATATCCTCTGCTCCACACACTCCGTTTCACTCAGACAAAACATGCAACATGCACTGAAAACATCGATCCTTTACATTCTTAATAAAAACCTGTCCTCAGAGATATCTTACTTGATTGGGTTGCAGTGACGTGTGGTAGGGATTTTTTCGATGTAAATTCAAGCCGCTTTCTTTTAATTTTTTAAGGTCAAAGTTCGACTAGTTAGCATTAGCAGTTAGCCCCAGATGCTGTAAATAAACATTCTGCAGGCAAAAATCTTTCTTTATTCGCAATTCGCTATTCATAAGTAGACAGGTATTCTGCTGAAATAACATTTTTAGAAGGCAACCTATAAATCAAAAAATGTCATATTCATACAGAGTAATGTTTCAATAGAGAAACGTCTTTACGTTTTTGCGTGTGGTCAACCTAAAACTGAAAAATGTCATGGTTCATTTCAATGCATTGTTCATGTGCTTGACTGAAAGTGGTGATGTCCGAGAGGGTAATTAGTCTTTTCCATTTTCATCCATTAGACCCATTCATTTGTGGATGTACCTGATAAGTACCTCTTCAGAAAAAAAAACAAAGAAAAACAAAAAACACTAGTTTTCACATCTTACCCAGGCCACACAAACCATCATTGTGTCACACTTTCAGAGACCTAAAAGCATTCAGCTTTAGGATACTTCGGATAGTTATTAGGACTCCAGCAGTGTTTATCAAAGAAAAGTTCCAGTGAAAAGAATTTGCAGCAACATCTTTCACTGTAAAAAAAAAAAAAAAATAGGGTAATTAATTAGAAGGAATGAAAGCACAAAAGTGCTTACAAAGCTGAGATTAAACCTCAAACAGTGCTGAGAGCTAATTCTTTCTTATATGTTGCTTCTAATGGACAGAACTGTAGCTGGATAAAAACAAAGAGCTGCTTTTAAACAGCCCATTATTTTCAAGACTAAGAGTTTTACATCTGCAATTGTATAGTGTATATATGTAATTTCAACATTCCCATTGCTCTGAAAGGTTATGTTTGCAATCAAAACTGTCAGGCAGAACAGAATAGAAACCGTTTTTGAAGGTTAACGATGAAACGCTTCATTGAAAAGCTGAATATTAATAAATTCTGTGCAGTGTCATTGACATGCAAGAATAAAGAATGATAACAATAGATTGCAAATGATCACGCACAAAGATCTAGGCTGGGAGAACAATTTAACTCACAAATTATAGGAACATTCACAAAGACTGTGCTGTCAGAGGTCATGTTTAAAAGGATCTTGCAAATGACTGACATTGACAAAAAAATCCATTATTCAAATTCATTATTGTGCAAATTATTCAAATTCATTCTAAGCTATTTTGGTACTTTTGACACATCACATAAAGTTGCTTGGCATGAAATAGGCTCAGTAATTGATTGACACTGTGGCAACCATGGCAACCTCCTTGCGTCTGACATGTTTGGTATCTGCTATTTTTGACCAAAGTAATATTACAGTGACCACCAGAGACTTGATGTGTTCTGCAATTTTAACTAAACGGTGTCATGTTTTGCATTGGAAGGCTGATCTTGATGTCACACTGTTGCTGTTGCTGTGGTTACAGACAAGCACGATGAAGAGGATGAAAGCACAGACGTGAACCAATCAGGATTCGGAGAAAATTGAGTGAGTTGTGAGTTAATTGTTTTAGGGTTGTAGAATTACTGAACTCTTTAGCCAGGTACACACTGCAGCTAAATTTGCCAGTTATTCTCCCTTTTAGTGCTTAATCCTGTTCTGTACACACAGTTCAGTAGTTTACAGGAGTGATGACCGTATCTACAACCGAATACGCTATGTTTTGATGATCCATTTGAACATTCCGTTGACTATAAGTAACTTTGCAACTACATGTCAACTAACTCCCATTAGAGTATTATTGGACTGTCTGCTTAATATCTACTAACTCTTTATTGTGATGCTCCTCCAACAGACATTCTACTGACTATAAGTAACTTTGCAAATACATGTCAACTTATCCTTCCCCTAACCCTACCAGTCTACTAATACTCTACTAACACTCCAATGAGAGTTAGTAGAGATGCAGGTACAACATTACTTATAGTCAACAGAATGTGTTAAAGGGACCATCAAAATAAAGTGAAACATTCAAGTAGTAACACACCGCATTCGCAAAAATTATGTGTAGTGTGTCAGTAACCGAACTGGGGTGTGTTTCCCGTACAACGACGTAACTCGCTGCTTCGCTACTATAATACGATGCATCGTTGAAGAAATCAACTAGCTAGTCACGACTGTTTCCCGAAACCGTATTGACATAAATTGGTCATTCAACCACGTTGTTAATGACTACTGCACATGGTTGAGTAATACCTTTTTATTAATGAATCTGTTTGAGATCGAATTAATACTAGATGTTTTGCTATAAATTACGGCATCTGAGGAGTATTTCTCATTTATATCAGTTATTTTGCTTTATTTCCAGATTCAATCATAGGCTCGTTCTTACGCACTAGAGCACACACATGCGCACTCTCCAAAAACGGTCCTTTAAATCTCTTGACAAACTGAAAGACGTAAATTACATTTGTATGTTTTCTAAATAAAATATACAGATTGTAATGAATGTCAGCTTGCTTATTTGGCTCAAGATAAGGATTTATTGAGTCCACATGTCATGCAAACAAGAAACTCTGTTTCTAACCACAGGTCGAGAGCTGTCGTTCCAACCACACAACTTTGCGATGCTGTTGGCAAATGTTAGTTTGAACTATGTTTTCGGGAGACAACGACTCGTTGAACTGCTGATAACGACGGAATCTGCAACCATAGTTGGCTAACGATAGTTCTGGGAAACGCACCCCTGAATGACTGATTGATAGTTTAGTTTTCTCACGAGACTGGGTTAGTTTTCTCCTTCAGGTCAAATATTGTCATTGTGAAGCAACAGATTTAAGAGAATCATGTTGAGCAAGATAAACTATTAACTTGCTCAAACACAACAAGTTTAATGGCACAGACATTTGAAGTTATCTCTATAGCCCCCTGAAGTGCTAGGGTATATTGAAAAATACAATGCATTTAAACCTACCTTTAATGCAGCTGAGTTACACTTTGCAAAACACTTTCAACCAGTGATGGACATCGTGTGACACCTGGCTGCAAGGAAAGTGTGACATCATACATAGCCTGCCAAGACTTTGATTTACAGTAGTGTTTGAACTACACTGGATTATTACCACTGCTTCAGCGTTCTGCTAATTAATGGGATACAATCTTCATTGATCATCTGAGCTGAGAGATGCTTTGCACACACCTGCTGTTATGGAATGTAGAGCCGCTCTAGATTCCCATCTTGGCTTCAGCATGGATGGAAACAAAGACACAGGACTTGAGTCATTTGATGAATTCATTGAGTCTTCCATTTTCTTCTGAGCTGTGAATATGGATAATGTAAGAGAATATATAGGATCCGATCCGTCTCTCTATCTCAATACTCTCTCCTTTGCCTATGTAATCTTGTTTTCTGACCTGCCATCAACATATCGACTCTTTAACTTTATAAGAATTATCAGAAGACTTATCATAGAAGTATAAGAGATAGAAGGAAGAGTGAGGTCTGGGGTTTATTCACAAACCAAGAAAATGGGATTCGGAAGAGACCCTTTTGATCAAATTATACAGGATTATTGTGCTGCACCTGTGGCAAGGCAGGTTGTGCAAGTGTTAATAAGCCCAATGAGCTCTAGAAGGATAAAAGGAGGTGTGACAACAGTGAAGGATGAGAGAGGACCAGGCCTGGGACTTTAATGTTGTGTTTTATTTAAGGCTGTCAGTTAAACGCGTTATTAACGTACATTTTTTTTATCGCGAGATTAATGTTCTTTTTGGCCTAGCAAACTTTGTATTTTTTTTCACATGCTTTTGCAACAAGACGCGGCATGCACGGCACTGCGCTATGAAACCCATTCATTTCAGTCATGATTCCAATGGCTTGCGCTGAGCAAGGACATTTTGTTGCTTTGTCGACCAAAGCGCAAGCACAGTGGCGTGCACGCCGCGGTCAAAGTTCAAAATAGTTCAACTTTTGCCGCTGCGTTCTGTGACGATTATCAGCGCGGCCAATAGAAACGGGGGCATCCAAAAAGTATGCATTCCGCGTCCTGTCTGAAAGTAAAACTACAACACCACACCGGATCTAGCTAGACCGAAAACAACAGGCACGCCGCACACACTTGTTTGGGTCTGCGAGCCGGCCAAAGAGTAGTAGGCTGGGTTAACGTTACGTTTTGAGTGGATGACGAGCGCAAGACACCATAATGGATGCCAATAAGATTCTGAATGGAAAGTTTACTTTTAAAAAGTTGTCAAATGGTTCCATTGACAAGACCAAAGTGATCTGTGAGTTTTGTTGATGTGAACTGACCTATCATCGCAGCACGTCCAGCCTGAAATACCACTTGATGATGATGGCCAAGCACACACACACAGCTGATGCGAATTCTCCGCCCCCTCGTCAATATTTCTTTCACCCTTTTATTGATGGACAGTGTTACATTGTGTGAGAGATTATTTGCTCCAAGTGAGAATGTTAGTGTGAAATTGAACACAGTATATGCCAATGTTGTTTTCAATAAAAGAAACATTTGCACAAAGCAAGCCGTTTTCCATGTTGATAAGAGAATTAAAATGTGAAAAAATAATGGGACAAAAAAAAAATCAAGAGATATTTAGAATAGATAAAAATGTGTGATAAATTGTGAGTTAACTATGACATTAATGCGATTAATCGCGATTAAATATTTTAATCGTTTGACAGCACTAGTTTTATAATGTTTATGCTGCCGATTTATATCCGTTTTGTTGTTTGTTTATTTTATGGTTAAAACTTAACATTGAACGTTCGCCGGTTCCTGCCTTCTTCTTCCCTGAAAGCATACCCCCCTGAAGCACCTGCAACTCCACGTACTTTATAAGAATAAAATTGACTAGGATTGAAGTTCGAGCCGTTTTAGGGAGGTGCAATGCCACCCATTTATTTTGATATTTATTACTAAAATTACAGTTTATTAAATACTGAGAAATGTAATTATTATATCCTATAGCCAGGTACCCTGTAAGTCATACCTTATGCATACAAAAGTTGCTTAATTTAGAGACAGACATCACTGAAAGTAACGGTAAATCTGATTCAGTAACAGATTAAGTTTATTATTTAAAAAAAACTAATTCTAATACTGATTTGCTCATGAATGAGACTAAACTGGAAGCACCAAATGTTGTGAATCACTGAAAAGATTTGACTCATAAGAATCAGTTGCTCATGAATCAGACACTGGCTGGCTGTGCTGTCTGTTATTGCCAACTCCAATCCAAATACTGGATCAACACATCAATGGCAACATTAAAATATCATCTTTCTCATATTTGTGCATAACCTAATTATTGTTTATGAGGTAAGACTTCATCATTGATATCAAAACCAGCCCCAACTTCAACACCCAATCAAACTGGCACTAGTGTCCTCCACCACAATCCAGACACGTATTTATATCTGCCACTTCTGTGTCTGGACTGAAAGTGAGTGATGTGACAAATTATTGCACTCTCATTATAATGTATGAAGCTGTCTGCACTGCAAGGGAATGTGTCGATTATAACACAGTGTAGACCGCCTTGTTGATTAAGATAGGAGTATTCTGGTTTTGTCACGCCGCACCGTATATCTTGATTCCAGTGTAGACCGGTGTAAACTTACAGTAGTTGAAAAGTTTACATACTGTAAGCATTTATTAATCTTAGGAACACACTTGAGATTTAAAAAAAGGTAGTGACATCACAAAGACACTGCATTACACCTTGCTGAGTAACACATGATTTTGATAGTCCACTTTAGACATTCAACTAACTATAAGTAACTCTGCAACTACATGTCAGCTAACTTGCATTAGAGTATTAGTAGACTGTTAGGTTAGGTGTTAGAATTAGGGTTAGTAGAAAAAAAAAGACGTGCTTGCAAAGTTACCTAAGTTAGAATGTCTGAAGTGGACCATCATAATAATCTGTTAACAGATATTAAGATGACAGTCTACTAATACCATAATGACCGGTAGTTAACATGTAGTTGCAAAGTTACTTTACTCAGTTGAATTTCTAAAGTGGATAATCGAAATAAATTGCTACCCCTCAGTGAAACATCACATACATGACCTGAGCAAAGCAGCTCCAGAGGTGCTCGGGATCGGGGTGTTAAGCTGGAGCAGCTCTGCCAAGTATTGCAGGGCGAGATTATGAAGACCTTTGCAACTTAAGCTAGTAGATAATGCAGTAAGTCTCAGCTTCAGACAGCACAGTCATGAACCACACACAGTCTACCTGATACATATCGTACACAAAATTGGCAATTGCTTATGCAGATTGCACAGTTTTTTCTTTCTGCTTGGATACAAAGTTATGTACACTCACCTAAAGGATTATTAGGAACACCTGTTCAATTTCTCATTAATGCAATTATCTAATCAACCAATCACATGGCAGTTGCTTCAGTGCATTTAGGGGTGTGGTCCCTGTGATTTTTTTTCCTCAAACCACTTCAGCGGAAATCCCGCCCTGCAGCCGATTCGCCCCCCATTGTGGCGAGGGGGGCGTGGTTCAGCGAAGTCTGTAGCGGTAGAGCGAGGGCGGAGCCGAGCGGTGAGTAAGTGGGTCAAGTTCAAATGACAAACACCTGTTTGTGATTTCAGTAATTGGCGTGAGGAGACCGCATATAAGCGGGCCATGCTGACAGCGTTTTGAGAGAGGCTGGGAGTTCGTGCACGTCGCGTGAGAAGCTGTGACCAGTGAACGGAGTGTTGCTGAAACTCTGACACATGAAGCTGTATGCAGCGGGAAGAGTATTATTGGAATTGTGTCCAGTGAAGCTGTGTCCAGCGGGAAGAGAATTATTGTCTACTGTTTATTTTGCCTTTTTGATATTCTGAGTTAACTTTGTTTGAGCGTTATTACGCGCCGTGAAGGGGGAAAAACCCTCATAAATAAAAGTGCACGAGTCCCAGTATTCACCGATCCTGTGTCTCCTTCCATCACCCATACACAAACGAACCTGTTATACATCACAGTCATGTCAATCACTGTACTGATTGCCTACACCAAACACTGATCCCTAAACCTACCCGTCACTGTAACCTAAACCAATGAAATTGGCTGCAGGGCGGGATTTCCGCTGAAGTGGTTTGGGGGAAAAATATCACGCGTGTGGTCCTGGTCAAGACAATCTCCTGAACTCCAAACTTAATGTCAGAATGGGAAAGAAAAGTGATTTAAGCAATTTTGAGCGTGGCATGGTTGTTAGTGCCAGACGGGCTGGTCTGAGTATTTCATAATCTGCTCAGTAACTGGGATTTTCACGCACAACCATTTCTAGGGTTTACAAAGAATGGTGTGAAAAGGGAAAAAGATCCAGTATGAGGCAGTCCTGTGGGCGAAAATGCCTTGTTGATGCTAGAGGTCATAGGAGAATGGGCCGACTGATTCAAGCTGATAGAAGAGCAACTTTGGCTGAAATAACCACTCGTTACAACCGAGGTATGCAGCAAAGCATTTGTGAAGCCACAACACGCACAACCTTGAGGCAGATGGGCTGATGGGACAACAGCAGAAGACCCCACCGGGTACCACTTATCACCACTACAAATAGGAAAAAGAGGCTATAATTTGCAAGAGCTCACCAAAATTGGACAGTTGAAGACTGGAAAAATGTTTCCTGGTCTGATGAGTCTCGATTTCTGTTGAGACATTCAGATGGTAGAGTCAGAATTTGGCGTAAACAGAATGAGAACATGGATCCATCATGCCTTGTTACCACTGTGCAGGCTGGTGGTGGTGGTGTAATGGTGTGGCGGGGGATGTTTTCTTGGCACACTTTAGGCCCCTTAGTGCCAATTGGGCATCGTTTAAATGCCACGGCCTACCTGAGCATTGTTTCTGACCATGTCCATCCCTTTATGGCCACCATGTACCCATCCTCTGATGGCTACTTCCAGCAGGATAATGCACCATGTCACAAAGCTCGAATCATTTCAAATTGGTTTCTTGAACATGACAATGAGTTCACTGTACTAAAATGGCCCCCACAGTCACCAGATCTCAACCCGATAGAGCATCTTTGGGATGTGGTGGAACGGGAGCTTCGTGCCCTGGATGTGCATCCCACAAATCTCCATCAACTGCAAGATGCTATACTATCAATATGGGCCAACATTTCTAAAGAATGCTTTCAGCACCTTGTTGAATCAATGCCACGTAGAATTAAGGCAGTCCTGAAGGTGAATAGGGGTCAAACACAGTATTAGTATGGTGTTCTAGGTCTGGGGTAGGGTACGGTTATGACGCCTTGGGATCTGCGTCTCATATTCACGCTAAACGATGCCATGTGCGTTGGATTTAGACGCGCGTCACCTGTATGACGCCTTGGGTTCTGCGTCTCATATTGATGCTAAAGGATGCCATGTGCGTAAGATTTCATCGAAATGTACAAAGCGTCACATGTATGACGCCAAAGGATGAGAACGGGCTGGGCGTTCCTAATAATCCTTTAGGTGAGTGTATAAAAGGTACAATGAACGCTTTTGAGAAAGAAATGTTCAGTGTTTAAATTGTCCCTTACTTACAGTAGGAACCTTTGTGTTTGTGTCCGCTGCGAGTGATGCATGAAAATGAATGCACGCAAGTCTGAGGTTTTCTTCTCCAGATATACACTTTTCAAAATAATGTATTATTTTGAAAATGTAACATTAACATGACAGTAATTTGAATGTAGCCTTCATAAAAAATGTAAAGCAAAATATAAATGTGCAAAAAATGGAAACAACTTGTATTTTTAATGTTGATTAGCAGTACTATTTAGTAGACTAGTATTACACATACCAATTAATCAACCTTATTGTATATGTATACAAAAAAACAGTAATTCATGTACATACTATCCTGGTCAATAAAAGTTACAAACTTAAGGAAGGGTGCACACTTGCTAAATTGTTACATGTTTATGTATACTCTACCTATACTCTAGCTTAACCTGACCTAACCTGACCTAAAGCTGTGGTTTGTTCAGTTTAGAATACTAACAGATAGGTTTTATAGACCTCCTTGTTTTTACCAGTGTTGAGAGTTAGTAATTCACAGTAGTAAAAGCACAGATGCAGTGGCCAAAATGTTGCAGAGATCACCAGAACTGATGTTTCTTATAGTGGAAACCAATCCATGACCCTGGAAAAAATGTCTAGCTTGAAAGAGACTGAATATTCAGGAGAAAGTAGAGGAGAAGAGGCGAAGGGCACAGTCGATTTTGTTTTTGAAGAAAGCCAGAGATGGTTCACACAGTCCATCACAGTCGTTAGAGTGCAGGCAGGATACAGGGAACCAGAGGGTACTGAAGGATGTGTAGTGAGCCTATTCCCTGGTAGAGCCACTCAAGACATGTGTTTTTAATAATGAATTACAACGAGAGAGAAAAGAAGATGATTCAAGCTTGTCAAAATGGGATCATGTTAAAATAGAGAATCTCATCAGGGCAGGAGTCAGGTGATGTCAGACAAAGGCACAAAAGCCAGCAGAGAACACCCTGAAGTTACAAAATAAAAATTATGTCACACAGGAACTTTGGGAAATTTTCCTCTGTAAATTATATGTTTACCATATTTTACTGCAAAAGTGAATGTATTATCTTGCTAGTTCCCTTTCAGTCGGTCACGTTCGACGCCACGTCAGAGTGATCCGACTGTATAGGAATCTCGCTAGATAGCCAATCTACTTCGAGTGAAACTAAATGAGCCAATGCACATTGGCGTGCAATAATTTGCAGCAGCTGCTCTTCCACGCAGCGTGGGTATATAATGAGCAGCAGGTGCGATTGCTATTCAGCTTCTTTTTTTACGCGATAGAGCTGGTCCCTCCAGCCGATATGAGGTCAGGGTTTTACAGCCCCTACTTCAGTGTACCCAAGAAAAGCAGTGGGTTACAACCGATCTTGGACCTGTGAGTTTTGAATCAGAGTCTCGACAAGCTACTGTTCAAAAAGCTCACGCAGAAACGCATTTTTCGGATGCATCCGTCCCCGAGATTGGTTTGCAGTGATCGACCTTAAGGACGCGTACTCTCATGTCTAGGGTTGGGAATCGTAAGAAATTTTTCGGTTCCGGTTCCGATTCCGATTCCGGTTCCAGTTCCGGTTCCCATTCAATAAAAATGATTAAAACAACTAATACAAATAGTAGTACGGGGAAAATACACAATCCTTTTTGTGTTTTATTTCTGATACTTGTCAAATGAGTTTAACAGACTGGCAATGTCAACAAATTTAACATATTATTTAGCAATAATTTTTTCTGAAGGAAAATAAAAAATGTTGCATTCTCAAGGATAATTTGGGACCTCTCCTATATCTTATTGTATCTCCAGCAGTGGAATACCCTCTCGGAAGGGGTAGAATATGCTTGAACACACATGTAAGATCCAGACAGGTGAAACATAATATTTTTAAAATCGGTTTGAATGATTGATTCATAAAAAGTTCACTTGTTTCCTTACTGGATTAAAGTGCTCTAGCAGTTAATAAACAGAAATGCATGCGTCTTGCGGAAGAACATTGTAGCCGGAGCTACTTCTCTATGTTTATGTCTATGACGCGGGTGAGTCACGCAGGCACTGGGCTACTCCGCAGGAGTGCCGAACCGACCGTGTAAAGTAGTCCGAGTCTAAACGCTTATTACAGCCTTACCGTAGTGATTCAGGATAAGACAAAAACACGTTTTGAAAAAAGGCATTCATGATGTAGTCGCTCATTTATATACATTTTGTAAATTCTGAAGCGAATTTTGGTTATTTGAAGCGACTTTCAAAAGGTGATTAACTGTTTTGGTTGCCAGTAGACATCAGTGTTTATTCTCGAACTATAAACTTTTATCTCAGTACTTCTGTGATCATTTGAATATTTTTAACACAGAAATATCGATACTGTGTTGTTGAAAAGACTGAAAGTAAAGCTAGCTGTTTCATGTAGAACTGCTCTCTCTGGGTCAGCGGCAGCGCAAACAGATTTGAATGTCCAGGTGTGAAGTTTTTGTCACTTAGGAATAAGATCGCGTGGGTGTTTGATCGAGATTGTTTAAAGATTAATGGTGCAGCTCTACCGTCTTTATTCTCTCTCTCTCTGCGTTGATATCTGACGCAAGAAAAAAAAATGTAACTTGTTATACGAATAGTGCGAGGGATAGTGCATTCATTACAATTTTAATATTCATGTGGTGAGGCATCGCTATTAAAGGATAAGCTCCCAGCACTTCGTCCACACATCGCATCAGAACCGTTTTCGGAACCGAAACTCAGGAATTTCGCACGGTTCCGGTATTTTTTTAAAAACACTACCGGTTCTGCGGTTCTCGGTTCCCAACCCTACTCATGTCTCGATTCTCCCTCGACACAGGCCGTTTCTGCGCTTTGAGTTCGAGGAACGAGCATATCAGTACAAGGTCCTGCCCTTCAGGCTGTCCCTGTCTCCCTGCGTCTTCACGAAAGTCACGGAGGGGGCCCTTGTTCCGATGAGAGAACAGGGCGTTCGCATCCTCAACTATCTCGACGACTGGCTAATACTGGCTCTCGTGATCAGTTATGCAAACACAGAGACCCGGTGTGTGACCCAGTTACCTCAGCCAGTTGGGTCTTCAGGTCAACTGGGAAAAGAGCAAACTCTCCCCTGTGGAGGATCTCTTTTCTCGGTATGGAGTTGGATTCGGTTGCACAGACAGTGCGCCTCACAGAGGAACGCGCTCGGTCGGTGCTGAACTGCTTGAATACGTTCAAAGACAGGACAGCGGTCCCACTGAATTTGTTTCAGAGGCTCCTGGGGAATGGGGAATATGGCAGCGGCAGCAGCGGTAAACCGCTCGGGCTGCTTCACATGAGACCGCTTCAACAATGGCTTCACAGCCAAGTCCCAAGATGGGCGTGGCAACGTGGCACTCCACCCGATGATCACACCGGCGTGCCACCAGACCTTCAACCCGTGGTCAGACCATTTGTTTCTGCGGGCAGAAGTGCCATTGGAACAGGTGTCCAGGCATGCTGTGGTGTTCACAGTTGCCTCTGCCACCGGCTGGGGTGCTACGTACAACGGGCATGCAGTGTCAGGGCGGTGGACGGGCCCCCAACTGCATTGGCACATCAAATGTCTCGAGTTGCTAGCAGTACATCTCACTCTGAGCCGCTTAAAGAGGCCGCTACAGGGCAGGGACGTACTGGTCCGTACGGACAACACTGCGACCGTTGCATACATCAACCGGCAACCGATCTTGGACCTGCGAGTTTTGAATCAGTCTCCACAAGCTACCGTTCAAAATGCTCATGCAGAAACGCATTTTCGGATGCGTCCGTCCCCGAGATTGGTTTGCAGTGATCGACCTGAAGGACGCGTACTCTCATGTCGCGATTCTCCCACGTAACATGCCGTTTCTGCGCTTTGCGTATGAGGAACGAGCATATCAATACCCTTCAGGCTGTCCCTGTCTCCCTGCGTCTTCACAAAATTCACTGGGGGGGCCCTTGTTCTCATTAGAGAACAGGGCGTTCGCATCCTCAACTATCTCGACGACTGGCTAATGCTGGCTCTCGAGATAAGTTATGCCAAGGTGGTCTACGCTCCCGTCGCATGTCTCAACTTGCCCGCCATCTCCTCCTATGGAGTCAAAAGCTTCTGAGGTCGCTTCGGGCCATTCATGTCCCCGGTGTGCTCAACCGTGTGGCCGACGAGCTATCACGTAGATTGGCTCTCTAGCGAGATTCCTATACAGTCGGATCACTCCGATGCAGAGATGTATAGTAACGAAGTAGAACTATTTCACTACTGTACTTAAGCACTAAAAAGCTGTATCTGTACTCAACTAGAGTATTATGTTTATGTCCTACTTCCACTTTTACTTCAGTACATATTTTCGATGAGTTTAATACTTTTACTCCGATACATTTTTTATGTACTGCATAGTTACTCGTTACAATTATAAAAATGTTACGAATCATTCCAAACCCACATAATCACTGCCAGAGCGGTAGATGGCTCTGTCACCAGGTTTAATGAAGCTGGCTCATCATTGAGGGAATCAAGCGATCAAGAAGACCGCGCGTGCTCCTGTTCTGCCTTTCGCTCTGCTGCCTCCCTCCATTGAGAACACTTGAGATTTGTTAGTTTGTTTCGAGATGGAAGAACCAGAAACACCATTCAACTTCGAGTGATCGTGGCGGTGAGGAAGGAGACCCCTGGCCCTACTTAGAGTACATGTTTTCATTTGTTGGAGTGAAAGATAATTCATATAGAATGTGCGAGGACGCAGGCGCACTGAATCGTTCTTTGTTTTTAATAGTTCAAAGTTACTATTAGATTTAATGTTAGTACCTTGACAAACTATTGATCATTAAAAATATAGAAGACTCAAGTTTCAGTATTTGACCACTATTTTATTCTGAGAAACTTATAGTGACAGTTATTTCTTAATTTGTGTCAGGAGTTATGTAATGAAAAAATGAGTCGATACCTTTAATATGAATTATGAGCGTCAGCCGCTCCCATAAAAATAAAAAAAAACTCCTGTGTAGTCATCATGAAAGCGCTTGACAAAACAATGTCCCTCGGGCTTTTAGCTTGTGCAGTTTTTGACAAATATTGATAGATTTTCATAGGTTTACGTCAGATCCCTATAGAGAGGAATAATATTTATTGGATTTATACCCAAAATGGGCCGATGAAATTGTTATGAGCTTTGGATAATCTGATATACTGTATTTTCAATCCATACTGGCAGCCTGAGGGCGCCCTGTGCACATTTAGTCCATATATGGAACACGTGAAGAAGAGCCATATGTGACATTCCAGGAAGTCCCTGACATAAACAAAGCTTTCAGATATCGCTGTAACATGCAGATAAATACCCAATAAGCTGTGGAGAAAAAAGGCACAAGCAGGGAAGAGAAGGGTGAGATGCTTTACTACATAATACAATACTTGTACTTTTACTTTTAGTATTTGAGTAGTAAATAAATAAAAAACTACTTGCAATAATTAAGTAAAAAAAAATTGAATACTTTAGTACTTCCACTTAAGTATGATGCTTAAAGAGCACTTCAACTTCTACTCAAGTCACTTTTTTGATAGAGCACTTGTAGGCTACTTTTACTCAAGTCTGTGTCTCTAGTACTTTATACATCTCTGCTCCGACATGGCGTCTCCGTTCCCTCCTTCAGGGAACGAGGGTTACCATACGTAACCGAGACGTTACGGTTACAGTATTATAAATGTCACCATATATTTCACATTATGTCCCAGTAAATGATATTGTTTCTCCATACTTTGTGTCACGGCTTCACCAGGCTCTCCCCCTCAGTCCCAATCTGCACTTGTACTGATCAGAAACACCTGTAGCCAATCACCTGCCAATCAAAGACATATAACATGGGCTATGTCTGAAATCACCCCCTGGCCTATACCCTTAAACAGGGCACTATTTGAGGGGACAGCCCGTTGTAGTGGTGTCCGAAACCATAGAGGATGTTATCAAATGCACTCATGCAATCCCATAATGCACCGCAATAACGAGTGTACAACTGATGTACACTCAACTGCTTTTAAATACCCACAATACAATGTGAAAGTCGTGCCAAACGCCTGCAGATGAATCATCCATTCATCCATTTTCCAAACCGCTTGTCTAATGTGGCTACAGAGTAATATCATACAGGTATAAATTCCTAAATTGTTTAATTAAGGTTTATGCATAGTTTCATCTTACTACTGGAGCTGCCAGTTTGCTAAGTTTCAAATGATTATTAAACAGCAAGCACAAACGATGCAAAATCGGCAGCTCTTCCGGCGCACTGAGTGTCCGAATTCACTCACTCATTTTCATTCAATCCTTCAAGTGGATTACATTAGTGGAGTAATGTAGGGAATAGTGAATGAGGGTATAGGGGCTGATATATATATATATATATATATATACACACACACACACACACACTTACTCGTGAAGTTTACCTGTTATCTTGTGTTATCATCATCCTGTTTGCTAGTATGTCAGTCTTCTCGTCTTCCAGTCATCCTCATCTCTATATTTCCAGTTGTATTCTCTGTATAACCATCTTCATTTGCAAAGACTGTATTATTATTCATCTGCACTGCCTCCCTTCATTTCTTCGCTGTTCAGTACACTCCATTCTGTTGTCATCTCACCTGTTGTGTTTCTATAAATCCCTGCTGTTGAGTCGACACCAGTCTTGTGCTGTTCGTGACACTTTGTGCATACAGAAATATTTGTATAGTATTGTACAGTACAATTTCATGGATTTTCCTGTTATATCTAAGGTAATTTTTCAATTGATAAATTAACATACAATTAACCAATTATTTGGTTTTTGATTTTTATAATGTTTTTCTATTAAAATTATGATTTTATTTAAGTTCAAGCATCAGTTAAAGCTAATCCAGTCTGAATACTGCTTACACGTATGCCATACAATGGGAATTAAAATCACAGTGAAATTACAGGTACAGTCGACCAACAGCACAGGCGAGAATGAGCAGTGTATTGGGATCAGAAATGAGGATCTTACATCTATTGTTTTTTCCCCCTCAAAAACATGAAGGTTCTTGCTTCATTAACTCTCAGGGTGAAACGCAAGTAACTTTGTGGGCGGATCTCGGGCGCTGTTGCTATTATACTGGCGGGATAAAGGACTCTTGCGCCTGACGCAAATCTAAAATGGGTTGGTCTAAAGTAGCTACATTACTCATAGGTGTGGCCGTAACGTGCAATAAACCAATCAGAGCGTCATCTCACATTCCCTTAAAAAGCAGGCGCGCTTCTTCCATGACGGTTTGCTATTATAATGGAGGATTTGCCAGGCACACGCCAGGAGCGGTTCACAGCCGAGGAGGCCGACGTTCTCATCAGGGCCGTAAAAGACAGAGAAGTGACATTGGTTAAACAGGCGTATAATAATTTGGGTAAATGTGTAAGCTAGATGCCTATATTTTCACATCTTCCACAATGATTTTCCTCATGTGGTAATATTTTTCCTTGTAATTATGTATGGTTTGCAAAAATCAGAACTGCTGCGTCTGTGTATGAGAGAATCAAAGTGTTTGCACGTTGGCACACGCTACATTATGGCCAAGCATGCGCCCTTAAAATAGCATCTGAATAACGCGCCACTGACTTTAGACTAGGATTTTCATAGTTTGCGCCGGAACACACCTCCTCTTTTCGCTGAAGCGCCCCCTGGGAGCGCAAGTTCATTCCCTAATTTACCGACGTGCGTCGGGTGCAAAATAGGAATGATACATGTGTCGGTGTACAAAGTCAATTGCACTGGGTGCAAGATAGGGCCCTCATTCTTTCTGTTTATTAATTTATTCATTGATTGACATTCTCTCTCCTTCTCACTGCTGGTGCTTGGCTCTCTGTTCTTTCTAGACATAAATACATTGGAGAGCAGGTCAGGTGTGAAGCACTCTTGCGACTCCTGCTGCCTGAGGTCTGTGATTATTTCAGCACAGAGCAGCAGGTCAGAGAAATCCAATAGCTCAGCTTTGGGTGACCTTTAAGAGCGCTCCAGGCCTGTGTTCTCCCTACCAGACCTCTGCTGGGATCTTTCAATGCCGTTTTAACACAATCACCACATTGGACACGTTCTCAGAACTGTGTGAACTGGCAGTCATTAAACCTCTTTAAAGAATCCGAATTTTGCAAGCTTTTGAATTGATTAAGTAAAGACCTATTTAAAATCTGAAAAATATAAATAATTTCAGTAGGGCTTTAGGCTTCCATCACAATACAGATATTGACCGGGCTGTGTCTTGTTTTAGTGTTAGTTTACATTAGTGCTGGTTTTGGTACTGTGTAGATCATATTCTTTTGGGCTTGAAAATCACAATAGCATTAGGGGAAAATGTTTAGATGCTGTTTTATTTGAAAGCCTACTACCGTGTTGCTTGTATAAGTGATGAGATGTGAGATGGTGTGCCACAAGTCTCGGTCTTGGGCCCATTGTTATTTTCCTTCTGCTCTTTTTAGGTGATATCATTATGAAACGTAACATCAGTTATGCAAATGACAGTTTTATAGCACCTGAAATTTGACTAGTTGATGTTTTACTGATATTAAATAAGGGAACTGAAAATTGGACCAAATGCTTCTAGAAGTAATCTGTGTCTAAATGTATCCCTTCTTATGACATGCTCTGCAGGGAGTTATGTTTAATTTTTATTTATCAATTGAAAACCACATTTCTAATGTTCATTTCAACTAATATAAGGGAAGTACAGTGTTTCCTGTGCTTTCAGTGACTCACAGAACAAAAGTTTAAATCAGAAACTTTGAAAAAGCAGTATCAGAGTCATTCTGGTCTGTTTTTCTTCGAGGGATAGTGTTTTTATCCAACATTAGTAATACGATAAACGTAACATGAGTCATCAACTTTTATGGTCTCAGCATTTGGAGGAAAAAACATTAACATAATCTTCAAAAGGATTTCAAGCGTGGGAACTAGATCTCTTTCCTGACGCAATCAAAAGTGTTGCGAGGGCATAATTTCTGTGGCAGGATGTTGAGAGAAAAAAAATTTACACTTAAATGCATCAAGAACATTATTTTCTTTGAAGGCACACAGGAAAACATAGTTATTCTATAATTGGAGTATCTTTTTCAAAGATACTTTTTCTGTTTAGAAAAACTAATTTAGCTACACCTAAGGAACTGTACACAACTATAGAATACATACAGTAATTTGAAATCATATTTATTAGTTTCAAACTGAAAAACACTGATAAACGGCAGTATTCAATTTAATATTTACTCTGCCAGGGAAGCTGGTGTTGCATCTGCGGTCAGCTGGTTTAATCTGGTGTCAGTCACAGCATGAGCTCATGTTTGTCCTGTTCCTGTCCTTTCGGCTTCCCGGGATATTAATTCTTGTTTTTGTCTTGATTTGCACTCATCTGTGACAAACAACTGAACATCAGTACAACGCATTTAGCATACAACGCACATTTGAGCACTGGAAAAAACAACACAGTGCTATGAAACGCTTCTAGTTATGACTGTAAATTATGATTAAGAATAAAAAATTATAAAAATGTACTTACATGATTAAACATTTTCATGAGTGCATGGTCATTGTTGTGTCAGATTATAAGAACATAAACATTTAGCACACTGTTGGTTAAATGTAAATATCATGAACACACTGTAGTTGATAAACATTTTAAAATGGAATTCTTCAATTGAGTTCACCCATATTATTATTATTATTAATTTGCACTTCCGTGGAGGACTAGGCGTGCCACTTAAAAATGAAGGAATTAAGTTATAAATTTAATAATTCTAAAATAAAAATGGAAATGAATAAATCACCTTTCAGATGGCGAAATGAATAGATATGTTTAAAACTGTATTTAATGTTTTAATTTTGTATTGAAAAATAAATATGTTTAAAAAAGTTAGTTATAAAATAAATAGTAAAATAATTTTATTTCATTTATTTGGTAAATTGAGAAATCATGTTAAATGCACAATTTAAACTGCATTTTAAAAAAGCATTTGCTTTTTTAAATTAAACTGTTAAAATATATTGTTTCATTATTTTAAATAAATTGTAAAGCATTAATTAAATAAACTTATTTTAATGTCTATTAAGTTTATTATTATTTTCATCATTTAAAAAATGATTAATTTCCATTTTTATATTTGAATTATGAAATTGATAACTTATTCCTTCATTTTACTTTTAAGTGACCCTCTTCGTCCTCCATACACTTGCATTTGATCCAGTAACTGGCACTGAACAGTACGTCACAACACACTAACGTGAATAATATTGCCCATGAATGACACCATAAGCTCTAGGGGTCATTCAAACATCACTCTATGAGACGCATCTATGTCTTCCCTCCTCTGCTGTGAAATGAGTTGAATTACCTGCATCTAGAGCTCAGTATAAACATGTTTTCCCTTTGTCCATTTCAGAGATTTGCAGAACGCCATAAAGCTACCTGCAGCGAAACCAATTTTAGCTCCAGTTTGCCAAAAGGCTTTGAGCAGCGAGTGAGACAATTACCCAGCCAGTGACAAATTTCATATCCGTTTATGAGAACAGTTTGTTCTGGAATGGGAGGCAAAACAAAACAATTTCCATCTCCGAAGCTTGTTATCGAAGCATTCAGGCCACAATAGTGGTTTCTTCTTTCGGGTTTAAAGCCCCGTGTGAATCATCTGATATGAGCCTGGAAGTCAGTGTGAACTCAGACATTCATGGGTTTGACGTCAGAAAACAAGAAAACACTCCCAGGCCAGGACATGATAGAGAAAACAGAAAGACTACAATGCTCCACTCGTTGTTCCCCGTTTATTGATTGTACACAGTCTTAAATTTCCTCCCTTTACATCAGCAGGACTGTGTGTGTGTGTGTGTGTGTGTGTGTGTGTGTGTGTGTGTGTGTGTGTGTGTGTGTGTGTGTGTGTGTGTGTGTGTGTGTGTGTGTGTGTGTGTGTGTGTGTGTGTGTGTGTCTGTGTCCTTTTTTCTGGACAGCGTGAGACTCCGGCCTAGATGGAGACTCATCCTCTCGTGTTCAGTCAAATAGTCTACCTCTAACCCGAAAACATTTCAAATCAATGAAGTTGTGAGGCAAGGGTAAGTGATATGACCAAAACAAGCATGAATCAGAGTTTCTCCCTAATATTTGCATTCACTTTAGACATAACTTTATGTAAAAAAAACAACTTGGGCATTTTGCCATAATAAGCTGAAAAGAAATAACTCATGAGTTTTCATGTTTTATGGGGACTTTCCATATACATAGTGATTTTTATACTGTACAAACTGTATATTCTATCTCCCAAACCTACCCATCACAGAAAACCTTTCCAACATTTTCAAATACTTTTTTACGAAAACATCACTTAGTATGATCTATATGCTGTTCTCTTCATGGGGACCAAAAATGACAATAACCAGGTAGGGTTTACCTAAAAACACACACACACACACACACAAAATATACTACCCAGCAACAGGTCGCAGGCCTGCTCTAAAGAAGATTAGCAACATTATAACCATGGCAACTCCTCAGTCCCTCTCACAAATATGTCATTAGATAAATAAGAGTGATATTTTTTGGCTTTACAATTTTTAAAGAAACCTCCTGTGAAAAATAGAGGACCAAATACACAGTTGAAAGTGTTTTGACTTTTTGACTCTTTCTCTGACCTGAAAGAAAGATATTTTCAAAAATGATGATAAGAGAGAAACATAAACAGCTAGAAAAGAAGGATAGAGTTGGTTACTGCATCTTGTAAAATGAACTGATGTGTTTTTTGGAAAAAAACCATCATGAAAGATATTAAACAAGTTGAATCAGTGAATACAAAAGACATGGGATGGAAAGAAAAAGAATACAGCAATAAATCGCCAATGAGAGACAACGGTAAATTGGATTATTGCGCTTTAGCGTGAGGGTTTCAGCCCAGCTGATCAAACACACAGAGGCAAATCAACAATAACAACAACAACAACAACCCATAATCCTTTGCTTTCAATTTAATGTGTGGGATAACAAAAGAATACATTATAAATGCAAATAATAAGCTGTCTGTTTACCGAAATCCCACGTTGCATTTTCATCTAAAGAGACAAAGCAAAAAAAAAAAAAAAAAATGTTTTGGGGTTTGCTGTAGGCCTATTTTGCCTCATTTGCTCAGTGTTGCATCAGGCAGTAATTATACCTGTTCCAGCGCTCAAACAGACAGATTTCAGATGAGTCGAGTCATAAAAGCTCTGTTAACACACATCCGCCGCACTGTTCAAGACCGATCCCGGCATTCATGGCGTTTCACAGCCAAAACCAGCTTCATAAACGTCACACTCGCAGAAATGACTGCAATTTCATAGAACAGTAATCACTCTAAACACACAGTACAGATGGACATAAAGTGAAAAAGAAAGAATGAAGGGAGAAGAAAAACTGGTTTGGTTATTCAGAGATTTCTGTATTTAAAGAAAACCACATCATTACTAACTCACCTTCATGTCGATTTAGACCTGTATGACTTTCTGTTCTTCTGTGGATGTGGCCAGAGGCTGTCAAGCTCAAAAAGCACCATAAAAGTAGTTCATATGACCTGTGTGCTCTTTTCCAATTCTTCTGAAGTACTTTAATGAATACCTGGATTAATAAATGATAAAATACATTTCTTTCAAATATTCAGCAAAGAAACATGAATACGGGTCTTTTTAGACCCATGTTGCGCATTAGAAGGGTAGTGAAACAAAAACGATTTTTATTCGAAAAGTAAGAAAGTAAAAATTTAAATAAGGATCTGTAATGATCTAAAACAAATTAATTGAGGAATACCTGGAATACTGAATGATGAAATTAATTTCTTGCAAAGATATAGAAAATGAAAACTCAGTCAGGTCTATTTAGACCCATGTTGTGCATCAAAGGGTTAATCGACAGTGGTGTTTTACCTGCACCATGGGCTTTAACTAGCAGAGCATTCATTTATTCCGCTCTTAAATAAGAGATCTAGCGCTAAAATGTTTTGTTTTTGAACTCAAGCTAAGCGCTCGTGTCCGCTGCTATCAGTGTCATTGATACAGTGTTCTCTTGTGGCGGCGCGCGCGCAGTCTTCACCCGGACGCGCTTTTCAATCTATCGCCGTTGCGGCAGACACTATTCATTCCGGTGAAATCACAAAATAAAAGGCACACAACTGCTTGATATAGACTGTAACCACTGATGAATATATTCGGTTTTGATGAGGGAAAAAAACTATACCGAGGGCGGATTAGAACCCGTAACCTCTGACACGCTTGGCAAAAGATCTGCCACTAGACCACTGAAGTACTCAAGCAAAATGTGCGGATCGATTTATTTCACTAAATCATTATAACCTAAGCAGTTATTCAAAAAGTTTACACGACCGTATAGGTAATATTTCCTATGTTAAGAGCTAGCCAAAACTAGGCTAAATAAAGTCTGAAAATTAATTTGAGCTCTATGATCAGAAAAGGAATTATATAACACTAAACAACTTACTCCGAGCTTGTATCATCAGCGGGGTCAATTCGTTCTTCAAAATGCAGCCGTTCGTCGTCCAAGTTTCAAATTCCTCTGAGGAAAAGGTGAATTTTTCCCTGCTGTCCATAATCCTCTGAAGGAGTAGCGCGAAACGCGATGAACTATCAGTGATTCTGATGAAGAAAGTTACTTCGTGTTGTTATGGCATTGATCGGGGGGCGTGCCGCGTGTGCGATGCATAGATCGCCTATTTACCATGTGAATAGCGCCGGGGGCGTGGCGGCCTCAGCTCATTAAAGATAATGAAGGGAGAACGAAAAAACGTTTTATTTAAATTTTTTTATATATATATATTTTTTTTAAATAAATTACTGCATTTAAAAGATGAGAATACAAGCTTTAAAAAGACACATGTCTCGTATCTCTGTGACAAGTATTGACTGAGTTACAGTTCATTATTCGGATGCGTTTCAGAATGGACTTCACTGACAGAGAGAACGCAGAACGCGCATCATGTTTATTTTTCTTTATTTGACGAAAAGCACAACACTTTGTTTTTATTGTGAGTATCCACAAAAAAATAGACACTTAATAGTATCGGTTGATGTATAACACTTATATGTACGATCAAAATCAGAGTATTTTGAGTCTCTTTTGCACTGATAAGGAAAAAAGCGAGCAGATCACGCCGGCGTGATTGCGACCCCAGAGGGTTAAAGAGCCTAGCTTTCCAGAAACCCCTAGAGGTATGACAGTATAGATGCAGAATGCACAGGGACGTGCATTAGGTAAAGAGGGGAGGATGTAACCCATGTTAAAATATTACATAAATAGGAATAAATAGTTTAAAAAGCTGAATAAATAAGTTTGAAAGTTTATTCCGGTTTATTCTCTCTAATGCGTAATCTGCTGCCGCGCCGCGGCTGATTCAGAGCGATTGAAAGCTGGTAGCAGATGAATTCAACAAGTGAAACGTAGTTAAAATAATTCATAATCACAATACTGAAATTAGGCTACTGAAATGTAATTGAATAAATAATGAAAACATTTCAACATAAAACATTGCAATAAAAAGATTTAGGCTACATAAATGAGGCTGTACAACTTTAACAGCGTACAGACGGTAGCTCAATGATCAACGCGACAACACGAGCTTCGAGGAGCTTCAATCCACCCGAGATCGAATCTCAATGTAGCATACATGTTGTTAACCGATGTTAGCCTACAGTGTTTATATTTTACCACCTTGATGCTTAAATAGCTAACTGTTTATAACTGTTTACTTATTTAAAGTCAAGAGTTTTGTTTAATTATCATTACAACATATATTTGCTACATTCCTGTAGAACCGCAGCCGCTGCACAAACGACAAACTGATGAAGGAAGATTGTCAGCCGATTGCGTCAGAAAATGAAAATGAAGAAGCTCGTCTTTAGTCTGCTAAATTATTGTGTAATGTAAAAGAACACTAAAATTACTTAAGTTTGAAACCAAGTTCGAACATTTCAAGGTTTAAATAAAGATTTGTTTTTTTTTGTTTTTTTTTTTAAACAGGGTTGCATCGAGTTTAGAGTTTATTTCTTTTGCGATGCAAAATAAGAAACACTAGGCTAATCTTATTCTTGTGACATTTTAAATTTGTATTGCCAAAGAAATTACAGCTAAATTAAACAATTAAAACAGTACAAAACGAAAATTGTCCAAAGAAACAGCCTAATTAAATTAAAAACATGCGTTTTTCTTTGTCTCTCTCGCGCTGGATCTCTTTTTTAGCAAGTTTATTTAGTCTCCCTCACTGCGCGTGCCGGGTCTCTCTTGAAATTAAACATTTAAAAACATGTAAAAACACATCATACAGCTGATAATACTGTATATGTCGCTGCGCGCGCGGGTCTCTCTCTCGAAATTAAACATTTCAGGGTAAAAACACATCATACAGCTGATAATACTGTATATGTCGCTGCGTGTCAGCCATACAAATCACGAAAAAATTATTTAGCCTTTAATTGTTGCTTCAAAGACACAGCATGCCTTGTTGAATTCACCTTACAATAACTTCAATTGAAATTTTGTGTGAAAAAAAACTTTAAATAGGCTACAATAAATAAACTACAATATTTATGATTTAATAAGATATGGGGCCTACATTTGGACACATCGAGAAATGTATCTTTACAATAATTTTCCCTGCTCATCAGGCTGGCTATCCGACACTCTCCATATGAAAGAGGAACAGAGGAACATTAACACCTTTGTCCAGCAACTGTCCCTCCAACCCCCCACAGGCTATCGGAGTCTGAGGCTGACTTAACACAAAGAGAAGTCGCAATTCACACTTAAATCGCTATTCTAGACAGTGTTGATAATGAAGGAATTAAATGATTTAAGTTACATGTAGCCTAGTGATACTTCTGTCATAAAAGTTTATTAAATATTTCATTATTCCAATAATTGATGAAATAAAACTGGTTTGGGCCAGCTTTTTCCAAGCAAAACTAAATATAATCTGAAAAAACGCTTGTTAATTTGTTGTCATGAACAAAATGTTCAACTCAGTATTAAAGTATACAGGGATCTTTGGATCCTTACAACCAGGCATGCAATTAATTAAGTTTTTTTTTTGTATTATTCAAATAAATATCGAACCACGGTGCTTCGTGGTAATGCTGCTAAATTAAATAACATTTATAGAATAATTATGAACTTAAATGAAACAGTATCGCAACATTTCGACAAATACATTATTTGATCTGTTTTTACATTTTAATTCAGGGCGATTTAGCCTACATAATTAGAGCGAGATTTTCACCCTTGTCTTGACATTTTCGGTAACACTTTACTTGAAGGGGTGTGCATAAGACTGAAATGACACCTTCATAACCATGACATGACATATGTCATGAATATGAAGTAGGGTTTATGCATGTTTATGACAACTGTCATTAAGTGTCATTCGCTCAATAATGACATTTTGAATGCAAATATGACATTGTTTAAGATGTCTTTGTTATGACATCTTGACATAAACCATAACATCATAACTTGTCAGTGTCTTTGTCATGATAACTTGACATTAAATTAAATTAAACTGTCATGTGGTTGGTTTTGACACTGGCTGTCATGAGGCCATTATAACTGTGTCATGAATATTTTTGAGCTCGACTACAGTGGTACAAATTTAATTTGTCATTAAAAAGTTATAATGGCTTCATGACAGCCAATGTCAAAACCAACCACCTGACAGTTTAATTATGTAATATTAACCAATAAAGCTAAGTGGTTTCTTAAGTTTGATCATTAATCTGCTAGGTCATGTTTATGACAGGTTGTGTTGTCTTAGTAATGTCAAGTTGTCATGACAAAGACACTGACAGGTTATGATGTATTTGTTTATGTCAAGGTGTCATAACAAAGACATTTCAAACAATGTCATATTTTCATTAAAAATGTCATAACTGAGCGAATGACACTTATTGACAGTTGTCATAAACATGCAAACAACTTCCTTCATATTCATAACATGTGTCATGTCATGATTATGAAGGTGTCATGTTAGTCTTATGCACACCCCTTCAAGTAAAGTGTTACCACATTTTCTGAAACGCTGGTTTTGATTTTATTGTTTGTCGTTTAAACGTGCCTGTTGCATATCTCTATTTTATATATTTGATATTGGTGAAGTAGCCTATAGCATTGATTAGCTGTGGAGGGAGGGGTGTGGGGATTAAAATAATTCAGCAGAAGCAGGGATGTTTAGACCAGAAGGAAATCCCAGTCCCCCCTGGCAAATCACACTTTACTTAAAACCATGTTTAAAATTTACTTAAAACCATATATAGGCTATATATATATATATATATATATATATATATATATATATATATATATATATATATAGCCTATATATAAAATTATTTTTTTTAACAGAACTGCTTTTGAAATTACGATTGGTAGCCTATTATTATACAGATGCAAAGTCGTTGTGAAGTGTAAAATGGAAATGCATGGTAATTTTATTTTATAAATATAAGCAAAAAACTGTATGGTGTAACAGAGTTTTAGAGCTAGACAAATCTCTCTGCATTAATGAATATTAAATTTACAGTAGACCATGTTTGTTCGGGATTTGAACCCTTGTCATCTTGATGATGAACCGTAAGTTCTACCGCTCGGCTATTAATTTCCTCACTGAGAAATGCCCAAACGTTTGTTTCTCACATGAGCGAGAAAACGTTTTGTCGTTAGCCTGTGAGTGTAGGCCTATAGCCTTCTACATGAATAAAAGTAGACCTTTTACCGTTTTAAAAGATTATCTTATCTGTATGACCAACAATTACGGAGTAGGCTATAGCCTATTAAGTTCTTAGCTGTTATGAGAAAAATAAATTCAAATGAACGCGCCGCCGCGTTTGTCAAACTCTAATTCAACATGCCAGAATAAAGCCAGATTTTAGAATAATGCATAGCGCCACTCGGCGTGATGTGCCAAAATACCCTAATTATAAACTTCAATATGTCATTCAAAACCATCTCAAAACGCTTTGTGACATTTAAAAAAGCCGTGAATGTACAAGGCCACTGGAACCAGGATTGTAACTGAAACGCGCTGCATGTCTCAATACAGGAGCAGAAGCGCTGGTTCAGATTGTATTGTTTGTTGTTTAAACGTGCATGTTGCATATTTAAAAATATTTGTTTAAAAATAAATGTTTGTTGTAGGCTTATTTGGAAATTACCATAACTTGTAGTATTTCATCCTTACTGTTAATTGCCCCACTTACGTTTTGCTAAATGTCCCTTTGCGCCACCTGGCGGTCATTTCGCGAGCGACTTTGAAATGCGACTGGTTTATTTTTACCGCGGTGGATTTGGGTAATAGGCATTCTGGTTGACTACCTACTGTACATTAGTAAACGTTATTTTTACATGAACACATCCAAACTATATTGCTATAGCCTACTGAGATTTCTTCTAATCGCGATATACTAGTGTCTGTAATGACAACATTTCGTTGACTAATTTTGGATAGATTATAAAGTTTTTAGGCTATAAAATAGACATCAAATAAGCTTTTGTTAGACCATATCTGCTCATATGTTAAATATATAGTATGTTTTGTCACAAATAAACTAATAAACTGTTATAGTGTTTGTTCCAATGCAAGCTATATCAAAATAATGAATCCTTAACTTTGAAATATGTATGATAAAATGTATTGGCCTACTTTAAAAAATAATACTTTATAAGACATTTCTGGAAAAAGACCATTTTATTTTCAAGATGTTTCCAACTCAAACTTTGAACCAATTCTGTAGAATGGCCCATATAGCCTATTTGACCAGGATTTGTTTCCAGGTATGACTAAAAATGTGCTTTTGGCTTTCATTTATATTTTGATTGTTTGTATATATATATATATATATATATATATATACACTCACCTAAAGGATTATTAGGAACACCATACTAATACTGTGTTTGACACCCTTTCGCCTTCAGAACTGCCTTAATTCTACGTCGCATTGATTCAACAAGGTGCTGAAAGCATTCTTTAGAAATGTTGGCCCATATTGATAGGACAGCATCTTGCAGTTGATGGAGATTTGTGGGATGCACATCCAGGGCACGAAGTTCCCGTTCCACCACAAAGATGCTCTATTGGGTTGAGATCTGGTGACTGTGGGGGCCATTTTAGTACACTGAACTCATTGTCATGTTCAAGAAACCAATTTGAAATGATTCGAGCTTTGTGACATGGTGCATTATCCTGCTGGAAGTAGCCATCAGAGGATGGGTACATGGTGGCCATAAAGGGATGGACATGGTCAGAAACAATGCTCAGGTAGGCCGTGGCATTTAAACCATGCCCAATTGGCACTAAGGGGCCTAAAGTGTGCCAAGAAAACATCCCCCACACAATTACACCACCACCACCAGGCTGCACAGTGGTAACAAGGCATGATGGATCCATGTTCTCATTCTGTTTACGCCAAATTCTGACTCTACCATCTGAATGTCTCAACAGAAATCGAGACTCATCAGAATTTTGGTGAGCTCTTGCAAATTGTAGCTTTTTCCTATTTGTAGTGGAGATGAGTGGTACCCGGTGGGGTCTTCTGCTGTTGTAGCCCATCCGCCTCAAGGTTGTGCGTGTTGTGGCTTCACAAATGCTTTGCTGCATACCTCGGTTGTAACGAGTGGTTATTTCAGTCAAAGTTGCTCTTCTATCAGCTTGAATCAGTCGGCCCATTCTCCTCTGACCTCTAGCATCAACAAGGCATTTTCGCCCACAGGACTGCCTCATACTGGATGTTTTTCCCTTTTCACATCATTCTTTGTAAACCCTAGAAATGGTTGTGCGTGAAAATCCCAGTAACTCAGCAGATTGTGAAATACTCAGACCGGCCCGTCTGGCACCAACAACCATGCCACGCTCAAAATTGCTTAAATCACCTTTCTTTCCCATTCTGACATTCAGTTTGGAGTTCAGGAGATTGTCTTGACCAGGACCACACCCCTAAATGCATTGAAGCAACTGCCATGTGATTGGTTGATTAGATAATTGCATTAATGAGAAATTGAACAGGTGTTCCTAATAATCCTTTAGGTGAGTGTATATATATATTTATTTATATATTGTCCTTGCATTCTTTCTTGTGTGACACCCCTGAATGAAATGCTCATTAGTATGCAGTCTGCTCAGGTGAGAATCACTTTACTATTCATGATAGGGGTTGGGCCGTTCACGCCCATCCCCATATTGCCTTTGCAAACAAAAAAATGTTTTTCACAATTTAAAACAATCTATTGTTTTATGTGAATGATTAGACAGGATGATTTTCAGGTCATTTTGAAGCCTAAACTCTAGGCGACAACATCCATTAGTCAAAAGTCTTGTGGACACATATTTAGTGTGTGTTTTGTGCCCTTATTTCAAAAACTTTGTTTTTAATTTTTTTCAATAACCATGCATAAACAATATTCTCTCAAAAATACAAACATGTACATACATGTTGCTAACATATTATGGTAGCCCTGTTTGTGCTAAATAGAGTGTAATTTCACCTGTGCCATTAACATGTTTCTAAGCAACTGAAAAAAGCACAAATGTCAGGGCATACCAGAACATCTCAAGGACCCTAAAAACACCTCAGACCCCAGAGGGTTAAGTGAGGAAGGGACTGAAATTGAACACATTTCCCTGGAAAAAAGATTCCCTTCCATCATAGTTTTCTCAAAACTCATTTGTATTTACGCATATTTAAACTTGTTGCACAGCCTTATGTTCAATGATGAGACATAAGAACCAATGGCCCTTGTGAAAAAAGAAGTGCACTTAGTTTGATTAAATGCATACTTCTAGTGTACTTCAAATCTTAAAAGTATATATTTAAAAAATCTATATATAATAATAATAATTAAATAAAATCCCACTTAAGCATGTAGAGCACGCTTTCATGACTGTTTCTTTACAGTTTTGTGAGCTTTGCACAAAATGCCAAATTAAAAGTTACTTTAAAGTACTTTTTAAATCATGTTTTAACAATCTTTTGTTGTACATTAAAGAAGTAGACTTATTTATAAAGTTTACCACACATGCTTATTGTCAATACATTCGGCAGTGCGCTTTAACCATGTTTCAAAGACAACGGAAGTAATTATGAAATTACATATAAAGATGTGCTTAAGTCCTATTTAAGTGCATAAAAAGCAGCTTCAACTTATTCCCAGACAGAAACATAGTGTCGGCCCAGATCCGGGCCACATCTGGTACATACCAGGGGTCTCATTTATAAAACTTTGCGTAGGATCCTTACTAAAAGTGTACGTGCGCCCGAAAGCCAAAAATGGCGAACGGCAAAAAATATTCTGTCCGTACGCCAGAACCTGCGCAAAATTCCCTTTATAAATCCCAGTCAGCAGAAGATGGTGCGCACATGCGTCTCCTCCCTGAAATAACCATATACGTATGGAGCTTAGCCTAGTTTCACAATGCATATCCTCATCTGCATATCATTTGCATATGCTTATTCATCCACGTGATACCACGTTTAACCGTACAAGACATTAGGAAAATATGAGATACGGATGTGCGGTCACATTACATTGATAAAAATCATTTAGTAGCCTATCCTTGCCTTGTTTTTGAATAAATAAATCAAGTATACAATACATTTCAGAGAAAGTTTTTCTTTTCCACTGGCCGAATAGTATTTTTAATTGATTTATAATTTTAATGGAAACAGATAGAGGCCTTGTTGTGCATGACGTTATTTGCACGAAACTATTTTCTCAGACAATCTGCTATTATCATGATAAGCAATTCTCTCTGCAGTTAAAACATTAAAAGCATCGCATCCACTACAAATATTTCTATTAATTGAATATAAAAAATTTTGTAACTTCTCATTAAGAGAATGGCATATTTAATCTTAATATTTATATCAGAAGTAATAAGCTACATAGTTTAAATTATTCTTTTATTTATTTAAACTGTATTGTGAACGTGCACTGTATTTATGATTAGGACTCATAATGAAGATTTACGGTTTTACTTCATCTGCCGTTAGATACTGTATAGGTTTCACTAAACGACTCAACGCGCTCGCTAGAGCAGACATTTAAGAGGGGGCAATATTTGCTTCATAGGCTTGGTGAGTGAAATTATATTTGTATTGTATTTCTGTATATGTATAATGTTCTTTAGATTTTCTGTCTAAAAGTGACCAAAAAGACATTTAACTCCAGCTCACTATCGGCGTCGCCAAATTGCTCCTTCTCCAAAACGTTCGTACGCATGGGTCAGAGTTTGCGTGCAGGTGCGCACATTCTCCCGTCAAGTTTGTTTTTATAAATCACAACTTATGCACCGGAAGTGGCGTACGGTACGCCTCTTTCAGGGCCTGTTCTGTGCGTACGCACCGGTTATAAATGAGGGCCCAGATGTGGGCCGGATCTGGGCCAACACTATGTTACTGTCTGAGTTGTATTTAATAGAAATGTAAACTATAATACATTTTCATTGAATTAAGCATCCGAAAACATTACATGCAGTTCACTCTAAAGTATATTCTTAAGTATATTGTTTCTGTAATAAATATATGATTATCAAAACTACACAAAAATGCAATTTTTACAACATCATTTTGATGCCTTTGATGTCAAACAAGCATTTATAATATGTAAATGAGATTTCAGAGCAGAAGCAACAATTTTAGTCAATTGGACTACTACTTTTATGATTTTGTTATTATTGTGTATTTTTTATTCTATGGAAAAGAAAAGATTAGACTTTCTGACTAATGTCTTCTTTTGTGAAATAAAGTTATATGAGTTTGTATTATCATGGTGAATAAATGAAGCCAGAATTCAGATTTGTGCAACTGCTTGAATAATTATCAGGGTTGAGCACATCCTTATTTTCACTCCTCAATCACAGTAAGTGGCACATAATCACACATGTAGCCTGACGTTACTGATTAATGATCATTAAAGAGGGTTATAGTACTAACTGCAATTATACACTATTGCATTAATTTGCCGTTGTCCATAATGAGCTCTCAGAGGAGGCAAACATCTGTTCCCTCAGTTCAAAACTGACCTAAAGCACTGCGAGTCAATGTTGCAAAAGATGTTTAAAAACCCAGATACAACTAACTCAGTCCAAACAGAGAGAGAGATAAGAGACTCATTGTGTTGTATTCATTCAGCCAAAACTTGAGGAATAGTTCACCGAAAATAAAGTTCTGTCATCATTTACTCACCCTCTGTCAGGGTTATGTTCTGTTTTGTCTTCCTTTTCATTGTGTTCACTTCGGTTGTTTTCCTTTGACAGTTACATTTATTCATCCTATTCACCTGTCTCTCGTTAATTATCTCGTTAGCTCATTTGTTTGCCCTTGTACTTAAGCCCTCAGTTTCTGTCAGTTCTTTGTCCTGGGGCCTGTACCATGATGGTAGTTGAACAAACTCAGGGTTGCAGGATTAGTTTCGGTTGACAAAACCAAACCAAACCAACCCAACCAGGCTTTATTGGTACCATTATGCTGATCATCAACTTTCTCTGTCAACTCAGGCTTTGATCCTGAGTTTAGGTGTGACATCAGTAGTGAACAGCCAATCACATACGGAGAAAGAGTGAAACTGCGATTCATTTCTCGCAAGAGAAGCCAGATGATTTTGTCTTTTAAAAATCATTTGCTATGGTGACCTTTAATTTGGAGTGACTTTAGCGCATCAAACATGTGTCACTTTGCTCACAGCTGATTGGTCCAAGTTCGGTTTGCAACCTAACCTAACCTGCCCCGGAGCCAAGTTACTATGGCGATGAACACCGCTAAAAGCCAAACCACTTTCATGATGCCTAAAACCCAGGGTTGGCGCAAACTAAACTGAAACATACCAGGCTATCCAGCTAAACCGGGTTCATAGTATAGGCCCCTGGATTGTTTGATGTCAATGTGTACGTAGTTGTTTCCTTTGAGTAAATCTCATGTTTATTGTTTTGATTCTTGGATTAAAGTTCCATTTGGGTATCTTCATCGTCATGCGCTTACATTACAGCCACCCACCTGGACATAATCCAGGACCTAAGAAATGACTCAATGGACTTGCCAGTAGTACAATTCCTCTCCATGTAACAACAAGGAACCCTCGAGGACCACACAAGGGATTTTTTGAGAGAATTCCCGAGTCCGTTCCAGTGAGAAATTCCCGAGTCCGTTCCAGTGAGAAATTCCCAAATCCGTTCCAGTGTGAAATTCCTGAGTCCGTTTTAGTGAGAAATTCCTGAGTCCGTTCCAGTGTGAAATTCCTGAGTCCGTTCCAGTGAGAAATTCCCGAGTCCGTTCCAGTGAGAAATTCCCGAGTCCGTTCCAGTGTGAAATTCCCGAGTCCGTTCCAGTGAGAAATTCCCGAGTCCGTTCCAGTGAGAAATTCCCGAGTCCGTTCCAGTGAGAAATTCCCGAGTCCGTTCCAGTGAGAAATTCCCGAGTCCGTTCCAGTGAGAAATTCCCGAGTCCGTTCCAGTGAGAAATTCCCGAGTCCGTTCCAGTGAGAAATTCCCGAGTCCGTTCCAGTGAGAAATTCCCGAGTCCGTTCCAGTGAGAAATTCCCGAGTCCGTTCCAGTGAGAAATTCCCGAGTCCGTTCCAGTGAGAAATTCCCGAGTCCGTTCCAGTGAGAAATTTCCGAGTCCGTTCCAGTGAGAAATTCCCGAGTCCGTTCCAGTGAGAAATTCCCGAGTCCGTTCCAGTGAGAAATTCCTGAGTCCGTTCCAGTGAGAGAAGTTCCCGATACGTCCCTGGCCACAGTGGCCGAGCTGATCCCTCCCTGGCTCCCTGAACTGCCGTTGCCTCCCTGGTCTCCTGTACTACCGGCACCGTCCTGGAGGCTATAGCCTGCCCTCATCACCCTGGTCACCTGCATATCACCTGCCACAACTCCAGGATGCAACCCCTGTGTGTGTGTGTGTGTTACTTTTACAGTGTCTTTGTAAACGTTCTGAAGTTTGAAAGTTGTGGTGTAATGTAGGGGCAGAAATCTCTCAGGTTTCATTAAATATATCTTAATTTGTGTTTCAAAGATGAGCAAAAGTCTGGAAAGGCATGAAGGCCTTTTGTCTTTCAAAACATGTTTGACTTTCTTTCTTCTGTGGAACATCTTGGTCACACAAAGCTATCACATGGCTTCAGAAGAAAACGTTGGTATGAAATATGGCACACAAGTCGTACTTAAAGAGCTACCTTTGTGAAAGTTTTTTTTTTTTTTGGTCTATTTTGGATCTTGACAGCCCTTGGTCTCCATCAACTTTCATCGTATTAAAAAAAAGAGCAGCATGACTGGAAAACAGAAGGTTACTCTAGTGTGTAATCCCCCTAAACGTTTACCTGCACACAAAATCATGTCTGCTTTTATTTCATTCATTAGTAGATGCACAGGACAGTGGTATTGTATCTGCCACAAAGCATCTTAATCGACTCTCTTCAGGAAATTGTGTGATGGAAGCAGAAAGGTGCGGAGAGAAATCGAATTTTGCAGAACATTAACCTTCTTCATCAGCCTCAAGACCAGCTCACCCTGAACACCTGCTCCAGTACCTCTGATCAGCTATTCACACTCTCCACTTAAGCTTGATTTGATCGAATTACTGGGTATGCCGGAGCTCTGCATTGCAAGTAAATGATGCGACACGATATAAAAACACAACATAAAACACCATACTTCCGCTGTCATCAAGTCTACAATGCAAGCGCAAGCAAGAAAAACATGGACACATGGAAAAACGAAAACTAGAATGGTTCCATTTACATAATGGGAGCGTTAGTCTCATCGCTCAGTCTCGGTGTAGACAAGTGTTAGTTTCACTGGAGTGTGAAGAGCTCGTGTTTTAGTTTAATCAGCTGTTGAGACGATGAATCAGGACAGATTAGCACTGCTGCTTCTGATACTGTCAATCAAAGCTGTTCAATCTCTCATCCTCATCTCAATATTCATGTGATTTAAATTAATCAGAGAGACTCTTATCAAGAGAGAGATGTCTGAGCACTTCAGAATCACCACCATCCTCATCAAACAGCCAACGTGAGGGGGGTTAAGAGAGAGGGATGTTTTAACAATCAGGATGAAGTTTTGAAAGTATTAGTTCATCCAAAAATGAAAATGATTTACTCGACCTCACGTCCCGTATGCATTTCTTTCTTCTGTGGAACTCAATTTCCAAAATGCTGAAGGCCTACTTTTTTTTCTTTCAGGTCTGGAGTGACATGACTACAGAACGTTCATTTTCGTGTGAACTATTGCTTTAATATCCAAAGCAGTTTGACTAACAAACAAAAAGAAAGAAACCAATATGCACACAGAGCAAAACACTTACACTCTTTGGCAGTGAATGGGCAGAGCGGGGATCGATATATTTAGTGATCCTCTATTTCACCGCATCTCTGAATCAACACAGATGGAGAGTGAAGTTTATGCATCAGAAGTTGAGAGTTATGGACTTCTATATTTCCATCATGCTAGCTCAAAATAATGAAGTCATAGCCAATTGGTAATACCTTTAAAAGCTTTTATTTCTGGTTCTGGTTCAGGCAACTTCTCAATTTCTTAGTATTTTTTACAGTAGTTTCCATAAGTAAATTATCTGAACAGATAACCTATTTTTCACATACATGGTTTAAGCCTAGTCCCAGACTAAAATGAGCTGTTTTAACTGAAAGCAACTTCAACTGAGATACAGTATCTTAAAATGTGTCAGTGCCATTGTTTTGTCTCAAGATGCACATCAGTAATGGGTTTTTTTTCTAAGGCACCTTTATAAAAGCTACTGAAATGTCCTAATTGAACTAAGGCCTAATTCTGATTCTTCAATTTTCTTTCATTCCTATACACTCCATTGTGTAACACACATTTGTGTCCTCATTATACTTGTTTTCGACAGGTCAGTTTTTGGTTCGACATATTTGCTCATTAGCACAGAGTATGTCAAGAATAATTAGTCCAGCCAGTTGCTCAGATCTACGCCAAAGAGCATCTGCATCCTTCAGTCTCCAGCTCACACACACACACACACACACACACACACACACACACACACACACACACACACACACAGGCATAAGCGTTTAGACCACGTCTCTGTGTTTGACTCTTTTAATGAACAGTCAACTACATTTAGAAAAACATCTCGCTTGCCTCTCGTCTGTTTACCGGCTATTTCTGTGGGATTCAATTAAAAATACCCAAGAGGTGAAAAACGAATCAGAGTAAAGGAGTTGATCATTTTCTCGGCAGTTACATAAAATAGTTAAGTACATGGTTCTCTGGAGTACATGATCTGGAGTCAGTGCATCCATCATTACATTACCTAAAGTGGGTATATGTAAATATCAAGTATATATCAAAAACACTTTCACTTACAACACTAATTAAATATCAGTTAATAGAGTGAGGTTGCAATAAGTCAAAATTACAAAATAAAACATGCGGTACACATATGACACAGTATGAAGTATGAGCATTAAGTACTTTATTTTAATATCAAGCACTCTTTTGAAAGAACGCTTAAGTGTGATTTTTTCACAAGTGGCATTTAAGGTGTGTGTGTGTGTGTGTGTGTGTGGGAGGACACTCTGCACATAAGCGCTATCTTCAGGTTGTCCTCTGGGTGATAAATAAAAGGTTTTCTATTGCAAAGTTACTCTGCTTTTCACTGCACACTGCAAAAAGGCACTAGTTGGGTAAGAGAAGTGGGCGAGAGGTCGGCTGTATACAGTATAAGCTGTCAGCCTCTTCTCCAGCAAAACACGCAGGAGTGAAAGAGCTAATGATGCACATTCAAGTGGGTGATAAGAGACACACGATCCACATAAATCATAATATTATATACATATGCTGTTGGTCTCTAAACAATACACTCCAATTCAAGACTGATCCATAAACATTATCATTTTTACAAATAAAGACTTTTATGTAAACACTCCTTTCACATGGGAATGAGATACAGCCGAGAGATGAGAGTTGAAGCCAAGGGCTCAAGGTTTGGCTAGATATCGGTCACACTATGTTGGTGTTTTAGTTTCGTTTTCATCGTCTTTTAGGGTAGGTTTACATGACAACGATGTCGTAAAACGGAAAAGTTTTTCCTTTGCCTTGATCGAGTAAAGACGACTACATTGTCAAACCGATCCCCATTCACACAGATCCACAAAAACGATTCAAATCTCTGTATTATTCATGCCAGGCCAGTAGTTGACGATGTCACTTTGTAAAGAAACACAACTCGCTTATATACTGAACAGGTAATTCGCATGTGTATGACGTCACCGTTTTCACAAATTGACGTTTTTGTAGTTTACATCGAGACAATAACAGTATCGTATTCTAATCTTGCACTTTGAAACCCGTTTTTAAAAGTTTGTATTTTAAATGAACAGCCAAAACGCATAAAACGTTTTCAGTTTTTAGTAGAAAACGGTGTGTATTACTTTATTTCCTGTATTTCCCTCTGTTGTCATGGTTTCTAGTACGTGTTCATTTGTTGTCATGGTGAATCACCGTTTCATTGATTAGTTCACACCTGTTTCTTTTTTAGTTCATTATGTTGTGTGTATGCATTGCCTTCCGTTCTCTGAGTTCATTGTCTCGTGTTGTATGATTAGGGCGCTTCCACCCAGATAGGAAACGAGATCTGTCCCAGTTGTGGCCCACATCTCCCACATTAATCTGGCCCACATACTGCATGGAATGACGGCAATGACTCAACCTGAGTGTGGCTGGCAACAGCATACACATCCCTGCCTCATCTGGGCCGAATATGGTACATACTGTATGGCTCAGTTCTGGCTGCGGCAATGGTCATATGGGCCGGACATGTGTTAATGTATTCAGATTTAATTTGAGGATTTTATAATACAACCTTAATTTCCATAAATGGTCTTTTTGGGCTGGGGAGGAAATTACGCTGAAATTAAAACAACAGCATAATTCAGCCATTGCAAATAAGACTTTCGGCACAAGTCAAGTCAAGTCATCTTCATTTATATAGTGCTTTTAACAATGGATTGTTTCAAAGCAGCTTTACAGAGATAAACATATAATTAAAGGTAACAGATTGTTTTGGCGTTATAGCGGTTCTTGAATAATGTTACTTCCAGCTAAAGTTAACTTTGATTGATTCACCTCCGTCGAAATGATCAGACTTTAAACGCGAGCCTGTGATTAACGCTGACGGCGTTCACATGCTCATTCAGAATTCTATAGTTATGTGCTTTTTAAAATATGTGCGCAGGTTTGTAATTCATACAACCCAGCCTAAACAAACTACTTTTCTTGCCTATAAATTTTGATACAGAATTTTGTTTTATTTTATCACTTCTGGGTACGCGAGCCGGAATTCACAACGCTTTATCTGTAGAGTGGGAAAGGGATCCTCCATAGGGAGAGGATAGTGGATACTTCAGCACTGCATTGTCATCGGGTCCAGGCGAATCTCCTTCGTCAGATCTGGATACGCCCTGGATCCGGCAGGCTGCGGGAAAACCTCGGGATAAACAAAGACACTAAAGTTAGCGTAGATGCCATTCTTCTTATGATGTAACGAGTACATCTGGATTTAAGGGAAGTGTTCCCAGTTCCGGCTGACCTAATCTATGCAGCCTAACATTGAATTTATAGAAGTCTATAATGTGTTATGTGTATGCTAGGCCAAAGAGATGTGTTTTAGTCTAGCTTTGCAAGTAACATAATCGAAAACACTCAGTTAATAGTTTTTGCTCATTTCAAAAATATCAATAAAATCTCTGGTTATTGAACTCCAGAAACCTTAAGCTGTTTTATGTTTTATATAGGCTATAATATCTGTAATATCTCCATGGGCTGCAGGTAAATGACTTAGCAGATGAGACAATCATATTTCCAAACAAATAAAACATCACACTTTATATTTAACCTCAGGGAGAAATATTCAGCAAAATACCATCAGAATATCCTCCGAGATCTGCGGCTGATGATAATGGCTGCTTCGGGGTAGAACATTATATTGTACGTGCTGTACTGTCACGAAGGATGATTTGAGTCAATTTCATCCTCAATAGCGGCAGAACACGTTTACACTGTGGCGATGCAGAGATCTGACGTCTACTCACTGCTGGCATCCGTACAGGAGGAGAGACGGGCAGAAATACCCAGAAGAGCTGAACAACACGCTGACTCATATTAGATTGGGTTGGGAATCTTGCTAAAATGAGGGGCATAACATATATTTGATCAAAATACTACAACAGAAATAGATTAACGTTAAAGCAAGCATCTATTGCCCATCGTTGGTGATTTTAACAAACACATAATTCTACTCCGATATGCTACAGACATGAATGATTCCCAGTGGCTCGCTGATGTGTTATTACTTTTCTAAGTAATCAGGCTTATGATATTCTCTTCTCCAGAATATCAAAAGGCACGACCCAATTCTTACTTATGCACTACTCTTTGCCATTATGCCATTGGTGTACTTTAAATAGTGTGATTAGTGTGTTCACACGGAAAATGACAAAAAACCCACTTTAAATACCTGGATGATGCACTTAACCTGTTAACTGTCACCCCCCTTTTTTTGACATAAAAATCACTATCCAAACTTAAATGGTTGTAATTCAGGAATGCTTTGGAATATAGACCTATGGCTGGTCTTGTTTTAAAGAAGACATTTTCCAGATTATTGTAGAAGTCTAGAAATTGTAAAAAATGAAACAGAAAAAAAGTTATATAAGTTTGAGTTTATGAAATTGTGTAATGTAAAAATATAATGATTAATATTTTATATAAAATATATATATTACAAAATATATTTTACTCTAAAACTGCAAGAAAATTAAAGTCAAATATCTGACCAAGTTGTATTCCAAATTTTAGGTTGATATCTCAAAAAATGAGCTTTCAGTAAGATTTTATTCGGGCGCAGTACCCAACTTTTTCACTAGGTGAACACCAGACTCCATTACTGCCCATATAAGGGCGCCTCCATTTTCATATGTTTTGAGTGATCTGAACCATGTATTTCCATAATTTTCATACAATTTATGAAGTAGACATCCTATTCAGAAGTAGTATGGGTGGTTTGGCAGTATTTGATTTGAATTACACCTCTAATAAATGCATAAAGACTATGTTATAGCGTTATACCTCGCAGCCGCATTACAAATCGAGAATCCATACATTTTTCTTTATATTTAAAACATTTTCAGACCTTTTTTTCTCATAAAATTGAATTGGTGTTATCTTTTGAACTCTTGGCATGAAAACAAACTGAGGTTTCTACCAATCTTTCATGATTTTTCATGTTTATTGTTATTTCAAAATAAAGGCCTAAATACTCCTAATGAATATGAAATATTCTTGTTGCAAATTGATAAATTTCTGCTCCTCTGTAATATATTTTAGATAACCAAATATGAAAACTAGAGATTTTAAGCTTTCAAATGATATATAGTTTGGCAATATTACTTTAGGTTTTTACTAAGATATTATTGTTTTAAACATGCAATGGCAACTGCAGGTTAAGAGGTTAATTAACTGAAAGAAATATTGGACACTTCATGCACTCAATGGTCACGGCTTTCGTTGAATAGAGGAGGAGTGGCTATCAGACTCCAATGTTGAATGACAAAATAATTGTTGTATGCAATTCATACACTAGACTAGACCAGGGGTTTTCAAACTTTTTGTGTGTGTGGACCACTATTTGTAATCAAGAATTTTCACGGACCACCTCATAATACACATAATAAAATATGTCTACACACAGTCCTACCTGAATTAATCCGCACTTCTAAATAGACTTACTAGCACTAAAACTATAACTGGTCATCACATCAGTACAACAGCTTGTTAAAAGAACGTTTACTGCACACAACGGCTGCCACATATTTAATTGATTTATTTACTCAAGCGCCCGAGGACATAATCAGGTTCATTTCAGGGATGCAAACATGTATGGTCAAAAAAAAGAGAGAGGTAATCGAAGCCCTGCCCCGCGGCAAATATCCAGATACTTGCATTGCCGCCATCCCCTGCCACCCCTATAGGCACATATAGTAAAATGAAATTCAAATAAAGTTTTGACAAAAAAGGTTTTATAAAAAGATAAACCTCACATATCTCAGCCTTTAAATAATTTTTCACAAAAAAGGTTTTAAAAGATAAACCTCACATATTTCAGCCTTTAAATCATTTTTATTAAAAGAATGAGTAAAAAAAAAAGATAAATTACTTGCCATTTACATTGATGGACATTAGCCATCTTTTATTATTAAAAGTAAAATTCGGTCCGATTTCCCGTGCTGTCTGTCGTTGCTATGCAACCATGCACTGCGCTCTCCACAATGACAAAGAAGTTTAGTAGCTAATAGATTTACACCATCGAAAAACGCTTGCTGTAGCTCTGCTACAAGATTTATTTACGGAGAAGAGAAAAACACCCGTAGTGTTTGGGTGCACCCCCATTGTTCATGTTGACTGAGCTTTCAATGTTTACGGAAAGGATGAAGCTGATTGGTTTGTTCTTGTTACATGAACTGCGATGCGTTTGCGGCATTATGAAAAGTTTAGGTGTTTTCATCTCGCTGCGCCTGGAAAAAATGAGCGCGTCGCTTCAATTATGAGCGCGCTTGCCGTGCGCCAACATGAAATAACGAACTTGAGAGCGCAAACGACACGATATGTAGCCCTTGACGAGCTACCTCCAATCAGGCCACGAGCTACTGGTAGCTCGCGAGCGACGTGTTGGAGACCCCAGTAAAAGATACAGCAAGAAACACTAGTGGTTCACACGCGCATAACTGTTTGGCGACTAGTGTTCTGATTTGCTTATTTCTTATTTACTTGTTTGGTGGAGGCAATCCAGAATTACTGTTGGTCAAATTATAATCAGACAAAATTTTATATAATGTCAAAATATTTGCCTCTGCCTCTTTTCTCTTCAGAGAACCTCCACCGATCCGAAATAGGCCACTAGCCTATTTTAGTAATCACACAATAACTTGACAATTTAATTTCAATTTTAAATCAATATAGGCCTACATATTCTTTTTACTTTTTTTTTATGGGAATTTCCTGGTAAAATGTATATATCAAAAATATTATTTTGTATTTTATTTTGCCTTTCCACGGACCACCTGCAGTACCCTCACGGACCACTAGTGGTCCGCGGACCACAGTTTGGGAACCACTGGACTAGACGATGTAATTTAACTATAGAGACTTAAGATGTTGTTTTGACTTGGACTAGGAAACCACCCTAGCAAACAAATAGCAACAAGATAAAAACATTCAGATGAATTTGTGAAACCATGCTGCGAAACCGAATCATTTAGAAGTTATCATGATTGAATGCCAAAATAATGAGTTCATTAACATATAATCACCTATATTTACATATCATAATAATGTGATAATGACCAGCCTGATGAAAAACAGTGTGCCCTGCATCAGTACGCCAATCATATTTAAATGTCACTTACATACAAAAGTCTTAAGAGTCAGAGAGAGGATGGAAAAAAAGTAACCGTTTATTTATATATATTTTAGATAGATCTTATTTAAAAAGTTAATTGAGCTCTTAAACCTAAATGATTCACAAATTTCAGCTCACTTACTCAATGACCTTGAGCATCACCAGTTGCATTCATTCCTCACACAGTTCAGGACATGCGTTTATATTTAGGAATTTAGTGCACATGGACTGCTTTTATGATATATTATGTTGCTTTGGCTCCTCTTTGAGGCCTCTATTTGACACTCCAGTCTCTTTATTGTATTTAAATGGATTACAAGAGCAATATTATTCTGCTTACAAGAGCAACCAGAATAATATTTAAAAGTTCTCTTCAACTTTGGATGAAATAATCCATGGCTTTAATAAACATAATTTCTAAAACTTCGACTAGAACGGGGCTGCCTTCGGAGGACTTATTCCATGGTAGGAAGACATCAAGGCATCAAATCCGAATCCAATCCTGTCTCCTGAGATGCCTTAATTCATCTGATGTATTTTTGAAGGCAACATAGATGTATCCTTCACTGCCTTTAATATCCCACAATCCTGTGTGTTCCATTCTGTGACCGTTGACCTAAAAAAATAAAGATGGCGTCTAAAAGTTGTGGTTAGTGGTCAGTTTCTGTTTAAAGGTGCAATGTGTAATATTTATGAGGATCTATTGACAGAAATGCAATATAAGATCCATAACTATGTGTTCGGTGGTGTATAAAGACCTTACTCAATGAACCGTTATGTTTTTATTACCTTAGAATTAGGCATTTATATCTACATAACCGCGGGCACCCCCTTCTATGAAGGTCGACATATTGTGTCGTCATGTTTCTACAGTAGCCGAACGCGAACACACAGCGCTATAGAGCGCGTTTCGTCACTACATTGAAAGAGAAGCCGCAGAAAGCTAGAAGCTAGCCATAAACACCGTGAGTAGTGACTTTTCCCTTGTCAGTGGTGTAAATATGTAGTGGATTGTTTCAAGTAACTTAGTTCTTCTCCCTCGCTGTGTTATGGCTTTGACAATCAGCTGATTAGCACTATTGACCGTAAAACAGTAACGTTACAGGAGTCACCAACCCGTCGATCGCGGTCGACAAGTCCATCTTGGAAGCATTTTAAGGCGATCACGAAGAGTTTTCAAAACCAGAGAACAAAAACAATATTTGTATTCATTTTTATTTATTAATTTGTGTGTAGTAAATTGAGTCTAGGGGATGCGGAGGCGCGCGCGCTGTTACAATCACGTCATTTCTGCCGCGCACGCCTTTACGCTCATGCGGACGCGTCGAGTTTAAACAAGGCTTAACGCTTTAACCAGCTCAGCCACAGTAACAGCTCATATTAGCCAGCTAAACTTTTACTACCGTTAGAAAAAAATATGTAGTTGGATAGTTTCATGTGGTTCTTCTCCCTCGCTGTATTATAGGTTTGCTATGTGGGGAGAAATGTGCTGGTTACGTTCGTGAGACAATCAGCTGATTTCTATTATTATATTATATGTTAAGACCCTTGATCCTCACCTGACTATGGCTTTGTAAACTTTATCCATGATGTGGTTTATAATGGACTGTGGTACAGAAACAGTGACAATGTCACACACTCTTGGCTTACTCTGGCTATTCTCTGCTGTCTCAGACGACGATATGTTTGTCCCGTTTTAGCCACCGTAGCTTCTTCGAAAGGGAGGGGTGAGCAGTGGGCTGAGCCCTTAGTGCAACTCGCAACCGAACCGCTAGATGACGCTAAAATCTACACACTGCACCTTTAAATGTACATTTTAACCAAAGTTGTCCACGTTTTATGTCATTTCTAGCGAGAAATTACTATTGTAGTGATTAGGTATTTGCTTCGTTTTCACCAAAGCTCTCTCTATTTTATTGTAGATCATTAAACCGTTACGGTGTCTGAAATCAGTTTCATGAGGGACCTTCAAGTGCAAACGCTGCCTACAAAGTCATTGCCTGATAAGTCAGCAAGGCAACAAGTCAACTGCCTACTGTAAGCTTTTGGATGCGTCCGGAATCACAAACTCTCTTTAGTAGGTACTTATTTTGAATGTTATTCGGCACAACCGCTAAAAAAGTATGTTATATTATGAACGTGTGTAGTATGAATGTATTCTGGACGCACTACATTCTCCATGTTGTCATTATCATGTGATCTACAAGCGTCAGTTGCTTTGCTTCACTGCCATTCACAAACCCTCTCCCGTGGCCTCATGGGATAGTTAAGTGTTCAGCGTATGCACACTTCAGAATCTCGCTGGAAGTAGTAGGTTATACAGGGACTTTTTGCCTGCTCTTTTATGAGGACTGTGAATTCGGACATACTTTTGTCATACTTAACTGTTTTTCGCCTACTATATATCAGGGAATTATCCGACTTCGGATGCAGCCAGTGTGTTTTTCACACAGGTCTGATCAGAGAGGTTGGTGTAGCCTACAGCCATGGACTTGTAGGACAGCTGACAGTATACTTTCCTGTGATTGGTACAAGATCAAGAGCAGGTGAGGTCTCTCTCAATCTTTGAAGCTTTTCATTTCCTCTGTGGATGTCACTTTCTCTTCTCTGTTTTCTGTGTACATTTCATTTCCAGGACGTAAACACATGTACAAGCCCATGACTCTTCATATCACCTCCTACATTCACCACATGAAAGCTGCAAGGTGCATGAGAATTCATTTTTCTCTTTTGATTTTCTCCTATCATGGATAAATCCGTTGCTCGGCTTGGCTCTTCATGCCTCATTCTATGACAAACGGCACATGAGAGAGGAACAGAGGATGGGTTGGGTGCTGAGAATGAGGGCTGAAGGAAGAGAGTTGGTTTGCCAGTCTGCCATTCAGGAGTTTCAGATACAGCAGAGGAAACTCTTCACGCTCCAATCCCATATTCATTCATCTCCATACCTCCAGGGCCACAGACACACTGCCAAATCCTTAATGAAACCAAAACCGTCAAGAATCGACAAGGCTGGCAGAAGGACAGAGCAGCCATTTGGAGATTATTGAACCACTGTTCTCACCGTTTACATCAGTGACAAACACACACTGTATAGTTTCCTAAAGAAAAAGGCAATTCACATGCTGATTCACTAGGACAGTTACACTATTCAGGTGCGATGCGACATCTGAAGTGTAAAAATATCTACTGCGTAAATATTAATATAGTTACTTATTGCTTTATTTTACAACAGCTTATGACACGGCTCATCCAATGATAATAAAGCAATAAGCCCCACGAAGCCCTGATTTACAGTGAATTTCAATTTAAATATCAATTTTATTCATAAAATAAACAACCAGCAACAAAAAATATAACGTTATAACCACTGATCTATGTTATGTCATTATATAGATCAGTGGTTATAACACATTTATTTTTCACATGCAGCAACAAAGCATCACAAACGGCAGTTGCGCAGTAATACTAATGTAATGCGGTCACAGGTGTGTGTTTGTTGAGTAATTTACAACTTTTTCGAACGCGGCTCAACCAATCAGAATCAAGGACCGGAACTATCCGTTTTATAAATATTCATTTTATAATTAAACAGTGGAGTACATTTAAAGGGATACTCCACTTTTTTTGGGGAAATAGGCTCATTTTACAACTCCCCCAGAGTTAAACTGTTGAGTTTTACCGTTTTTGAATCCATTCAGCTGATCTCCGGTTCTGGTGGTATCACTTTTAGCATAGCTTAGCATACATCATTGAAGTGGACAAGACCATTAGCATTTCTAAAAACAAAAAATGACCAAAGAGTTTAGATATTTTTCCTATTTAAAACTTGACTCTTCTGTAGTTACATCGTGCACTAAGACCAACGGAAAATGTAAAGTTGTGATTTTCTAGGCTGATATGGCTAGGAACTATACTCTCATTCCTGCGTAGTAATCAAGAAACTTCACTGCCGTACCATGAGTGCAGCAGGCGTAATGATATGACGCAGGCATAATGAGGCGCTGCGTCATATCATTACGCCTGCTGCACTCATGGTACGGCAGTAAAGTTTCTTGATTATTAGGAATGAGAGTATAGTTCCTAGCCATATCAGCCTAGAAAATCGCAACTTTACATTTTCCGTTGGTCTTAGTGCACGATGTAACTACAGAAGAGTCAAGGTTTAAATAGGAAAAATATCGAAACTCTTTGGTCATTTTTTTTTTTTTGAGTAATGCTAATGGTCTTGTCCACTTGTAAAATGAGCCTATTTCCAAAAAAAGTGGAGTATCCCTTTAATCACACATTATTGCTTTTATCAAAAACATATAAAAAATATGAAAGCAGGTACTTTAAAGGTGACATATTATGCCCCTTTTCACAAGATGTAGCCTAATATATAAATCTATGGTGTCCCCAGAATGTGTCTGTGAAATTTCATCTCAAAATACCCTGCAGATCATTTATTATAGCTGGTCAGATTTGCCCCGCGCCGTTTTTGTGCGTGTCCCTTTAAATGCAAAAGAGCTGCTGCTCCTCCTTCAGAAGAAGGCCGATCCTTTACACGAGCTTCGGATACAATAACAAAACACGAATAATCTCACTCTTCCAAAATCTCAGAAGTAACCAGTAGCGGCGTAGCCTGACTTCGTCATACTCATATTCTAGTCACTAGGTGTTTCTCAATGTCAAGGATACTTCCTTGGCAGGACTCGTCCTTCCAAGTCATTTCCTTCAGAGGCTAGACGAGGCTCCTCTTTAGCATTCGGAGAACAGGTTAATGGAACAGGCTAGCAAGTGCACGTCATTGCGTCATTACGTCAGTGAAAAGGTCCGTTGGTCCCTGCTAAAAAAGACGAGAAAGCTATGAATAACGCTCCGAATGGTATAATATTAACGTTACATTACTTTGTGCAACTTAAGTAGTTATTTATAAAAGAAATGCCGGTGACGGCAAACAAGCTAACAATTGTTAAAATGACAGGTCCGGTTCAGTTAGCCATCAATAACATATTAAATTAGTATATATTTGTATAATTTGTAATATCAATACGGTAGTAATTTGTACTGGCATTTAAACGTTAAACTTTACTTATATGACGGTTATAACAAATGTATGGTAACGTAAATATTTACATTTGAAAGCATATTGCCCAATTTGCCCCGTTATTGCTCCGACTCCACTAACGTCCGACATTGTATTTTTTTAACAAGATAGCAAAGCTACGCGCATAGGATTGTGGGCGATTTGAGAGCGCGAAGTCTACACATATGCATCCTTTCCTGTGTATGGGATATTTTCCGAACGAAAGTCTCAGTCCTTGGTTGAAATTCTGAGGATCCTCGACATTGGAACAGTCCTTCGACGGATGTCGATGACGTAGCATCCTCGCAATTCCGGCTTTCGAGGATCCTTCCTTGACATTGAGAAACGGCTAGAATGTGAGTCTGATACTGCTTCATAGGGCTTTGATTATGAGGCTTGTCTTAACCGAACCAGGAAAAAAAAAAACTCTGCACTCAATTGGATAGACCTACAACCAATCAGAGCAACGCAGTAAGTCAACTACTTTGCATAGCACAGTTGTCAACTACAGAACCTAACTGCACGCACGCTGGAAGAAGTAAAATAACGAGTGTTGCTTCTTTTACTTGGTCCTCTATGAGTGCGACCAAAGGAGAAACCACAACGACCACAGGGTTTTCATTGCGTCCCATCTTCTTAGTGACCATCGGAGCCAGCTGATAAATTAAACTTTTGCCGAATCCCGTAGGAAGGACGGCAAACACATCTTTCCGATCGACAAATGCCTTGATTGCAGTTCTATGTTCGTCTTTTAAAATGAATGCGCTGTCGATTTCTTTTACAACAGACGCGATAGCGGAATCTCTACATCTCAGTTCTCCAGCGGCAGTCATCTGTGAGGGAAACCAGTTCAACCCAAGCGCTCTTTGATAACGTGAGGATTACGTCCCTGCAGATCATCTGTCCATCATCGTTTAAAGCCTGCCCTGGCAATTTGATTGGCCCGACGATTTCTGAACCGATCATAATTACTCCTCAATGGAGCGAGACCAGACCCAACTTCCCGATCAAAAAATTTTGTGGGCGGGGTTCGGGCTGGCATCCAGGCTAGTAGCGGCGTGTACCGAGAGACACTCAGGAAGGAAGAGGTTGCAACTTTTAGACTGCACCTGGACATATCTGAATGGTAAGTGGATACATTATTAAAGTCAGAATTGGGGGATATAAAGTTGCAATTGCGTGTTATAAAGTCAGAATTGTGAAAAACTCGCAATTCTAAGGAAAAAAAATGACTTCTTTCCCTTAGAATTGGACTTTACAACTCGCAAGTTTATATCTCAGAATTCTGAGAAAAGATTCTGTTGTCATCCACTTCCAGTAATTTTTAGTGGTAAAAAACTGCTTGTTATGCTGCTAACTGGTGCAAACTGGTATTTCTTACCATATTATTTAAATGTATTGTCATAACTACAACCCCAAATCCAGAAAAGTTAGAGACATTTAGTAAAACGCAATAAAATCAAGAATCTGTTATTTGTTAATTCTCTCTCAATTTTATTTAACTGACAAAAGTACAAATAAAAGATTCCCAATGTTTTCAAATGAACAACTTAATTGTATTTTGTAATGGAATATTGCAGCATTTATAATGAATGATTTTTGTATTTTAACACAACTGATATCCCGCATTGTACAATCAGCATTCAGAATATTCAGTAATATTACTAGCCCCTGCGCTTTATTTTCTGGTGAGCCGAATCTCTGTAGCCTGTAGTTCACTTACTGTATGTTAACCAGAGACATAGATAAAAGTTACGGTATATTAAAGAGCTGAGGGGTCACTCAACAGAAACTTCAGTCACACGCTGTGCAACATTTTGCTCACAGTCTAGATTTCATCCTCACTAGCAGATGTTCCCCTGCGCCCTCCGGTTTCAGAAACTGAGAGAGCGTATGTTAGATTGTCAAGGGGCCTGGGTGGAGATGGGTCATGCCAGCTTTAAATGAGTGTTGTATATGCATTATTAAAGAGCAGAGAGCGCAGCATGCAGGCTCACTGCCAAACCTGCCCACACGCTCAGATACAATAGCACTGCTGAAATCAATCAGGACCTGAGAAACAACACACAACATGATGTTAGATCAATGATCTGTACACCAATAACACAATTATATGGGTTTAATAAATGCTGTAAGTATGAGTGAATCATAATTATGATTGCTGACTATTGGACCAGAGAATTTTATATTAACTGAGATCATGCTCTGCATTAGTTCTCATTAAAAACCTAATGCGAATGTGAAACCTCTAATTGTGAATGATTTAGCATTGCATCCTAAACGGCCTACAATCAAATATTCATAACTTTTTGTGGTATTATTTATTAATGGTGCAGTCAAGTGCTCCTGGGTAGTTCATATGTATGATTTGGGAAGTCGTAAGTACGCCATCAGGTGCGTTCACGTCACTTCCGTCGGTGTACCTTCTCTTAATTAAAGGTGCTCTAAGAGATGTAGGGTGACGTCACTTCTTGTTGACGTTCGAAGTATTGTCAAACAAAACGGAGGCTAGCTAGACCCTCCCTCCTCCTCATCCCGTCCCCTCCCCCTGTAGTTTTACTGATACTTCATTCAAGTTGTAATGTCAAAAAATTTGATACATGCTTTCATATAAAGCAGAACAGAATGCAGAAAAAGAGAAACATCACAGAAACACACGATAAAACGTTTCGCCACTGAGGTTATAACTTTAGCTCCCATACAAGGACGCAATAATAGCAAGATAACGTTAGCTTCGCGTTTCCCAGTGAGCATAAACAACGGCTCCGTCGTAAACAAGTTTAGTCAAAGTTGTCAATAGGCTATAAATGAACATTTAAATTCATAAGAAACAGTGGATGAAAACAATCATTCACACAAACTGTCGCCATACTGTGAGTTTGCTTGATCATTTACAATAGAGATCGATCGCTAGCTGCTAGAAACCTATATGTTGTATTCACCAAAGTTAGCGCTGACTGCATTGTTCTAGCTAATTATATCCTTGTGTTTGTTAGGCGAACATGAAAGTCCATTTAAAAAAAACAAACTGGATTTACCGTTACCCACCTGTCCAGCAAAAACAGAGCTACCTGAATGTCGGATTGGAAGCCCTTCTGCCGGCGGAGTCCTCGCCACCTTTCGAAGGCTTTTCCGATGTAAATTCGGGACTTCACGCATTCCTTCTCCTTTTCCCTCTTCTTTGCATTTTTGCAATCTGTTCATCGAAACGTTGTCTCTTTGGTCGTGTGTCGGCTATATCAAACTTAAAGAGAATATAGTTCTAACTTCCCTCTTCATGCTTCTCTCTCCTCCACACCCCCCTTCATGTGCACGCGCACTAACCCCACCCCCAAACCCTTCTTGTCGGTGATTGGCTGGAACTGTTTGTTTTGTTTCGTGGAGCGGGTTGCCCCAGTTTGTTTTGTTGCCGTTTGTGGAGCCTGGGCTGTCTACAGAGATCGCGATTCTTTACAGTGTGTTCAGGGGACAGGCAGCGAGCGGATAGTGAGGAGATGTTTGCTGTATGTGACAAAAATGTTTTGGCCTAAAAAACGCGTGACATCGCCTAGAGCACCTTTAACGACACAAAAATACAGCAAGGTTTTTTGGTAACACTTTACAATAAGGTTCATTAGTTAATGCATTAACTAATATGAACTAACAATGAGCAATGCATTTGTTACAATATTTTTTTTATCTTTGTTCATGTTAGTTAATAAAAATGCAGCTGTTCATGTTAGTTCACAGTGCATTAACTAATGTTAATGAATACAACCTTTGATTTTAATAACATATTAGTAAATGTTGTAAATGTTAGGATCTGCTTTGGGAGACATGTCCTGTCCATCGGAGTTGGTGCTGCATTATGGTGGTAGTGATGCTGGGCATATTCGTTTCTTCCAGAATACTGGAGTTTGTACGTTTGTCTTCCCAGTTGATCCTCAAGATTTTCCTTAAGGCTCTTTGATGGAATAGTTCCAGTGCTCTCAGATGTCTGCTGTATTGTCCAGGACTCCACTCCATACAGCAGAGTTGGGAGAATCACAGCTCTGTAAACCTCTTTGGTTTGAGCCCTCAGGTCTCGGTCATCAAAGACTCTTGTCCTAAGTTTGGCATAGGCTCCGCTGGCACAGCTCAGGCGATGTTTAACTTCACAGTCTATATCAGCTTTGGAGGAGAGAATGCTGCCAATGTAGATTAAGTGGTCCACGTTTTCCAGAGTGGCGTTATCCACTTTGATAATGGGCTGTAGTGATGGCTGGTTAGGTGGTGGTTGATACAGAACCTGAGTTTTCTTGATGTTCAAGGCCAAACCCAGGGCTCTGTATGCCTTGGCAAAGGCATTTATAATGCCCTGGAGGTCTTCAGGGGAGTGTGCTGCAATAGTGTTATCATCGGCATTGATATTAGTAGTGGTGAGTAGTGAACACACACACTGCAAACACCGAAGCAGTGGGCAGCCATTACGCTGTGGTGCCCAGGGAGCGACTGTGGGTTAGGCGCCTACCTCAGTAATTTCCTCCTGGTACTGGAATCGATCCAGCAAACCTTGGGTTACCAATTAAACTCGCTAACCATTAGCCCACGACTAGAGAGATCAGGAATGGGCAACTTCAGTCCTGGAGGGCCACTGTCCTACAGAGTTTAGCTTCAACCCTAATCAAACACACCTGAACAAGCTAATCAAGGTCTTCACGATTACTAGAAAGTTACAGGCAGGTGATTTTTTTCAGGGTTGGAGCTAAACTCTGTAGGACAGTGGCCCTCACTTAGTGGTACGTTTTATTTTTTCTGCATGCTACTTTGCTATGCAAGTAGGTGGTGAAACATTCATTTAATCATTCAATCAACCTGTTTGTTTGGAAACTCATTAATTCAGTAACGAATTAAGCAGCTGTCTTAATGAGTGAGCCATCGAATCATTCATTCATCTGAAAGCCTTGATTCATTCAGGAATGCCACTACTGTGTGTTGTTCAGAGACAAAGTGGTTAACTCTGCTTTGACTTTAATTATTTACTTTTTTTGGAACAACATGAGATGTATGGTTAAATTATTTCGTTAAGTGGTTTACAGCAACATTTATCACAGAAGTCAATTTAATGTTTAAGGTATATAAAGGTGTAACGGGCATTCAACACTGAGAAATATTGTCTAAATAAACATGTCAAATGGAAGATCAATCTTTGAGTTTTGCCAACAGACTCCAGGCTCTGAAAGTTGCTTATAATATCAGAAGAGAAATGAAGCTGGGAAGTCTTCCAGCAGTGGGACTAATAGATGGGCAGCAGCAATGCTGAGGTCAGACGGCCACTCTCTGACAGCGCCCGAGATGACCAAGATGAATCTGCCTCCCGCTTCCAACAACTAATGATAATGTCAAACCCCTTACAGAGGGACAGGCGTGATTTACTGAAGAGAAACACCAGAGTAATGTCTCGAATTCTTCCGGGAACTTCTGGACCGTACCGAGGAGGACGGGAGGAAACAGGCTTTGCCACTAATTAGTTTCCCTCTCTCTCGTTCTCACTTAGTTCCAGTTCATTTCCTCTCTCTCTGCTTACAGTAAAACACAAACACCCTCAGAGATGAATTCATTTCAGGAGTAAAAAAGCTCTCTTTCAAAATGAAGACGACTGTCTTTGGGTGGTGATTGAAGCAAACGTTTTTTTTTAGTAGATGATGTTTGAGTCAAATAATGAATCACAAAAACAATGAAATATTAATACAGGCTATTATTTTATGATAATGCAGGGGTCTAGATAGCACTGAACCTGCATTAAAGGGATAGTTCGGCCAAAAATGATATTTAACACATGCATTACTCACCCTCAAGCCGTTCGAGATGCATATGTCAATCTTGTTTCAGACGAACACATTTTCAGTTATTTTAGAAAATGTCTTAGACCCTTCAGTGGATATAATGTGAAGCAATGGGGTCCACCTCCTTCAAGTCCCAAAATGTGCATACATCCTTCACAGAAGTAATCCATCCGGCTCCAGGGGGATAAACGAAGGCCTTCTGCGGGTAATCCGTGCGGTTTTGTCGTAAAAATATACATATTTAAAACTTTATAAATTAAAATATCTGACTTCCGGCAACGATCGACGCGCGTTCACGGGTGATGGAAGTCGGCGTACGAGGTCGGACGTAGCGTAGGAACCGAACATTTTGGGACTTGAAGGAGGTGGACCCCATTGCTTCACATTACATCCACTGAAGGGTCTAAGACATTTTCTAAAATAACTGAAAATGTGTTCGTCTGAAACAAGATTGACATATGCATCTCGAACGGCTTGAGGGTGAGTAATGCATGTGTTAAATATCATTTTTGGCCGAACTATCCCTTTAATGACACAGACGTTATTTTACAAATTAAATCTATTTCAATTCTGTTTTGGGTACCAGACATTTAGTGCCCAATTTTTCGGAGGGGGCATAAAACATTTTTAGGGCTGTTGTTAACTCGTTAACCCACAATAATAATCGATTCAAGTGGCTAGTAGGCTTACATGCACTTTCAAGTTCACATTAAGGTCAGCTGAATCATGAATAGTGAGTGTCATTATCTTGAAAAGGTGAATTACTTTTAATTATTAAGGATTGTTTTAAATCGAGTAATTTGATCAAGAACAGTTACTGTTTTTGATAAAGTGCAGGGTTTCTCAACTCTTGCCCTCAACCTCTACTTTTTTAATACCAACCTTGATCAAACTCACCTGCCTGTAACTTTCTAGTAATCCTGAAGACCTTGATAAGCTTGTTCGAGTGTATTTGATTAAGGCTGAAGCTGAATTCTACAGGAAAGTGAACTTTGAGAGTCAGAGTTGAGAACATATTGTGATGTTCATTCACCATTGGTATCATTGTGTGCAGAGTGATTGGTCACATGACAAAGAAATCAAACATGGGATTCTAATTTCTGGAACTGATTCCTCATCACCTTGCTTTTCTGTCTTCCAATCTTCAATTATCTTTATTATTTTGTGGCGGAAACAAGCTTTCACTGTCAATCAGGTAATCAATCCAGAAACTTTGCAATGTGTAGTTACTAGCAGCATTAAAAATAAATATTAGAAAGCAAACAAAGATTGCTGTCAGTATAGTCACTGAAGCTGTCAATCACAGTTCAACGCGAGGTACACAAAGCTGCTCTCTTCTGAAAACTCCCGTTATAATCAACGAAGCTGAGAGGAATCTCTTATTGACATCCTGCTTATTCTTTGTTGATAATAATGAAGGGATTTGTGAGCATAAACCCTGCCGTTTTGAGCGGTGTTGAGAGGATTCTGAACAAACTTTGAGCACATCTGATTGGCCATTGCATTCACACGCTCAACAGATAGGTCTGTGATTGGCTACAAAGCTCAACGCTGCAAAAACACGTGATACTTTTGACACTCTTCACGATGACACAAATACTCAGCGTTTTAAAGCAGCCGGCTATCAGCGGGTACCAGAACGGCAGGCATCGTCACATTACATGATCAGATAAATCTTTGAAAGGACAACGATTTATTTTGACGGCCGGCAACATATTTTCAGTGCAGGGAAAACCCTGTTATAGATCAGTTGTGTCAAAATGCTCCTTTTGAGCGTCACAACATGAGTACCGTCGAGAATTCAGTTTCCCATACATCTTTGTTTGGTTGTTCTTGTGCTTGGTATTCGTGATTACGATATTTCCGACTCCACTTGAAGGGCACAGTAAAAGGATCGGCGGAGAGCTCTGCGAATAGACAAGTTGCATATTTCACGTCCTTAAAGTATCAGGTGTTTGGAAGAGGGCGATTAAAACAACAAAAACAAAAAGATTTTTGATGTTATTATCATTTGAAATAATGTGCACTAATGAATATTACACAATAAGGGATGTATTAAAGTAAATAGGGTGAATTTTGCATTCATGTTGAGTTCAGTGAGAGCTGACTCCAGCAGAGACACACTTCAACAATATATGGATATTAGACAGGTTTTTTCTTTCCAATAAAATCACTCACCAGAAATGTGCTGTGAAAGAAAACAAAGCATGGTGAAAACCTTCCCACTGCGTTCAGCTCCGGTTCATCTGAAGCTTGTGATAGAGCAGGTTAATATGAGCTGCTACTGCAGCCTGGCAGATTAATATAAATCTAGCCAAGATGGGTCAACGGTGCCACTTTTTATGTTTACAATGCAAACAAGGTTATAGTGAAATATGAAAAATTGCTCCTTTGAGTCTGCGGAAGCTTGTTTTGTATCTACATTTGTAGGGAAAAAAATATTTTCATTTTGTTTGAATGGTGGGGTTCTGTTAGCATTTGGCTGTGACACTCCTGCCCTCGAGCTTTTCAATTCACCACTGTAATAGAGGCAAACGCACTGGTACTATTAGTTGAGCCACTGACATTTACCTCACAGCAACCATTTTAAGGGAAACAAATGCTGATTTTAATAATTCATGGCTAATATTCTTGACATAAAGCAATTTTTTGTCCTACCATGTAGAAATATGTTGACCTGCAAAAACATTTTTAGTATAAAACATTTTGGGGTTGCACTTTGTTTTAAGGAATCAGTGTTACAGTGTAATTGTGCATTTAAGAACTGAGTAATATTAACTACATGTACTTGCTATAGGGTTAGGTTGCATGTAATTATGCACAGTTTATAGTAATTACTACAGTAACTAAATGTAACGTGTAACAAGGACACTGCTAAATAAAGTGTTACCCATTTTGGTTACAGTTTATTTTAAGGTGTCTTTGTTACACTGTAATTATATATTTAAGTACTGAGTAATATTAAGTACTGGGTTAGGATTAGGATTTGGTTTAGGGTTAGTTGCATGTAATCATGCATAATTTACTGTTATTACTATAGTAACTACTACATGTAACGTGTAACAAGGACACTGTAAAACATGAAACAAAGCTGAGTTGTGCACAATAACATGCATTAAGAAACTCAGTGAATTATGATTTCATGTTGACAAACAAGACTTGAAATGATTATTCTAGTTTGACCAATTTACTCAATTATTTTAAATGTTACCGTTGTGTAGTTTGCATGCAAAATGTTGTTGCCAGTTCCTCATTTAGCATTTTATGTTACTAAATTGTTTTGTAGTGTACTCAAACACTATTGTTGTAATTATTGTTGCTCACAATTTTTATTAATTAATTGAATCAAATATTTATATCTCGTTTACTTTTATGATATTTTAGGTTGCTTTCTCTCATTTTTGGACCTTGACGGCATTTCATTTAACTGTATGGAAAAGAGCAGCATGTACATTTTACACAATACCTGCACAGACAGATAAATAATAAATAATAATTTATGTCTGCAGATGTTGTGATAGAAAGAAAGAAAGAAAGAAAGAAAGGAAGGAAGGGATTGGAATAACAGCTCTTTTTTTGTGAGAACTGTCTTCAGTTTAATAAGACAATATGCGATTAAGACAGACTCACAAGGAGGACAAAAAAAGCCCATTCATTATAAAAACTTTATTTTGAATAAAACGTGTGGAACCTCATTACATGTAGTGTGGCGGGTTTAATGGATCTAGCTCGGGTCAGAACAGCACTGCATCGGTGACTTCACTAGGTCAGAATCAGCTGGAGAACAATGTTTCTCAGGTGTTACAGTAATGTTCAAATCTAACACTTCACTGAAGGTAGCACACCACAAATACACCATGTAGAAAAATGAAAGGACTGCTGGGAAAACAAGGGGGAAAAAAGCACAATGTAATTGTCAGGGGCAGCTTCCTCACACAGCCAGAGTAGCTTTGTGGAACGACCGATGGGACGATGTCCTTACTTTTGTTTTTGGAAACGGAGAGTGAAACTCAATCGACAGTCACACCAATGAGTGATTGATAATGTCTGAGGTAGCAAGGCAATCATGGCTTTCTCTAATTTTATTATTCTTTTTTAAACATTTATTTATAAAACTATACTACACAAAGATAAATCTTCTTGGGCCAAACATCCTGAAAATCCAGATTTCCTACATTTGTCTTTATAATATAATCTTTCTACATGATTTTGAGCAATACGGCATCTCTCGGCCACTCGTCTCTCCTGGAATGGATGCTTTATAGGCACAAAAGGGTATTTCCGACGCATTGTAGCGTTTGTGTCGTACATCATCTGTGCGTGCGCTCTAGAAATGCAGTGAGGGTTCGGATATGCGCTGCTGCCAGTGGCACAAACTGTCAAAACGATGCTTTAAAGGGAGATTTCACGGCAAACACTGTCAAAACAGGCTAAAACTCGAACAGAATAATGCTGGGGGAAACATGCGCTAACAGTTTAGCATTACGAGAGCGATTCGTCTTCATGTCCACTGATGTCTACGATGTTTCCAGACTAAACGATTTGAACGGCAACTGATGTGAGCTGCGTGTAAGATATGTGGTAGCAGTGTGGTTCCTCGGTGAACATGGAAATAAAAGCGTACAGGTTACACGATAAATGGCCCCCATAACCCTAAATAATCATCCGAGTATTAAAACAATGGGCAGATACACCTCACGTACAATCTACATGTGGATCAAATGTACACTTGCATAGTACAGACAGACGCAGTAGTAATATCCATTGAATGAGCTGTGTGGTTCTGTTCCAGAGTCTTTGGGTTTGAGGATAAACACCTCTTGTCTTGGGAACAGCCGGGAATCTGCATCTCTGGAATGGGAATCTCCTTGTCATGTCGAGTTAGACTTCTTGCTCTTCAAAGGGATGTTCTGCTGAAAACCTTCACATCACCTGGACACAAACATTAAAGCATTGTGTAAGTATCTATAATGCATAAACTGAATGTTGAACGTCATTGAAGTAAGTACCAATGAAACCCAGTGCTGCGGATATTATGTATTTTAACCCGGAGGTTCGCATCACCCCTGTTCCCTTGACAAAAAGCCAAAAGGATTTATTCATTGGCTTTTGAATTGTAGCAGAAAATAAGCTCTTTGACCAACGAAAGTTTGATTCTTACACGTTTTATTCGTCAAGAATAAACAATTTTGAAGCCAAAATACAATCAGCAGTAGTCTAAAAACAAACTGTATCACGGTTGCGCAACTTTAGCATTACATTTAGAGGACGAGTTTAAACACAATGAGGCTGTAAAAGTGGACTAGTGAGTAGACAACCTCAGTAGTCCCTAGCCAAACGCCTTCGACAGACTGTGTGATTTCAGCAATCCTATAAGATCATTACAAATCACGCTGTATGACGTGGATCTAATAAACTTGGGTACGGCATGTATGATGACGCCTGTTGAATCGTAGGATAGGACAAGTTAGTGTAGAAGAATAAAACGTCACCAGTATGCGCTAGTTGGGAACAAATAGAGCAAGATGAATCGCACTTTGGCAGGTGTAGTTTAGTCAAGAGTGAAAGAGGAGAATATGGACGCGGTCGTGGTTTGGGAAAAGTGCTAGTTTTGCAAATGGAGCTTGAGGAAAGTAGTTTTAAGTTTTAGCGCCATGTTGTCTTGATCAATACGGCATTTCATGTTGCATTTGTATTGGCTAGTCAGTAGACGTAGATCGCAGTATCAAACACACTGTGAGATGATCAATGAAAATATTTACAATCTTGAATTTAAAAGGTGTCTCTCACATTGTCCCACAGCAACATTATAATAGTGTAGATTAGTGTACAATGTTTTATGATAATAATTGATTCTATTTAGTGTCCATTTCATTCATTTAACATATTTAATATTGGGGGCATCCAAGTTATTTCACATATTTAAACATTTTTTTAAAAAGTAACACAATAGTTACTTTCCCTGGTAACTAGTTACTTTTATAATGATGTAACTCAGTTATACTATTAGTGAGAAGTAACTAGTTACTATAACTAATTACTTTTTTTAAGTAACATGCCCAACACTGGTGACGACAGCCGTCTTTAAGCCCGTTTAGGAGCCACAACCACAGAAACTACTAACTAATAACCCATTTAGAAAAAAACATGGACTTCGAGACAACATGGAACCATGAGTTAAAAAATGTAACATTATTTGATGTTTTATAACTCCCAGCACTCTTTTGACTTTGTACATTCACAGTTTGGATTTCATGGGGTCACCAAACACAGTAGTTCAGCTCATTTCAAGCTGGACATAATGAAGGTAATGGCTTGAGTAAGCAAGTGATGTCTGTAAGTGAATCATTGCACTTCTTCAAAGAAAGAGCTCATGAGTTTGGGACTGATTCATGAGTCTGACTTAACATCAGAACCGATAACAGAATCAAACCTATTGGAAATAATTTGGCATCATTTCTTTTTATTTATTTAAACTTCCCTAGTCTGGATGCCAGCCCGAACCCCGCCCACAACATTTTTTGGACTGGAAGTTGGGTCTGGACTCGCTCCATTGAGGAGTAATTATGATCGGTTCAGGAATCGTCGGGCCAATCAAATTGCCAGGGCGGGCTTTATACGATGATGGACAGATGATCTGCAGTGACGTAATCCTCACGTTATCAAAGAGCGCTTGGGTTGAACTGGTTTCCCTCAGAGATGACTGCCGCTGGAGAACTGAGATGTATAGATCCCGCTATCGCGTCTGTTGTAAAAGAAATCGACAGCGCATTCATTTTAAAAGACGAACAGAGAACTGCAATCAAGGCATTCGTCGATCGGAAGATGTGTTTGCCGTCCTTCCTACGGGATTCGGCAAAAGTTTAATTTATCAGCTGGCTCCGATGGTCACTAAGAAGACGGGACGCAATGAAAACCCTGCGGTCGTTGTGGTTTCTCCTTTGGTCGCACTCATACAGGACCAAGTAAAAGAAGCAACACTCATTATTTTACTACTTCTTCCAGCGCGCGTGCAGTTGAGTTCTGTTGACAATTTGCGTAGCTCATAAAAAACACTTACTGCGTTGCTCTGATTGGTTGTAGGTCTATCCAATTGAGTGCAGAGGTTTTTTTTTTCCCTGGTTCGGTTAAGACACGCCTCATAATCAAAGCCCTATGGAGCAGTATCAGACTCACATTCTGACTAGAATATGAGTATGACGAAGTCAGGCTAAAACTTTCCTGAATAAGAACTGATTTTTTTTTCACAACCTTTGATAATGCAAATGCTTCAAAGCCAACATTTTCTAATAAAACCAGTCAATAAATCATCAGAGAAATGTAACATATGGAGATGCCAGACTATCGTCTGTGATGGATCTTCGCATACAAGCTCATCACTAAGATTTCTCATTAACAGAAACTTGATTGATAGTGTTTCCATCTGAGTTGGTTCAAGCGAACTAATGGAACAAATATGTCCAGTGCTTTCAGAGACCTATTTGCAAGTAGATAGGATAAGAAAACTGGTGCAAAATGGTGTTACAACCTCAGCTATTCCCTTTCTCTTTGTGGTCAGTATGAATTGCTGTGGAGAAGAGCTGCACGATACTGAATTAAATCATCAAATTTCCCCCCCCTACGATTCTGAATACACAACTAAACAAAATAACATGGTTTACTAGAGGTTCTGACAAAATGTTATTTGCTGCAGTCTGTTTAAAATGTATTCAGTTAATTTGAATGAATTACTGGATGAATCAGCGTTTTTGAACAAATCTCTTGAATGAATGATTAAATGACATACTCATAAAGACTTCACTTGTTTCATTACTGGATGAATCAGTGTTTTTGAACAAATCTCTTGAATGAATGATTCAATGACTCACTCATAAAGACTTGTTTCATTACTGGACGAATCAGTGTTTTTGAACAAATCTCTTGAATGAATGATTTAATGACTCACTCATAAAGACTGCACTTGTTTCATTACTGGATGAATCAGCGTTTTTGAACAAATCTCTTGAATGAATGATTCAATGACTCACTCATAAAGACTTGTTTCATTACTGGATGAATCAGTGTTTTTGAACAAATCTCTTGAATGAATGATTTAATGACTCACTCATAAAGACTCGTTTCATTACTGGATGGATCAGCGTTTTTGAACGATCTCTTGAATGAATGATTCAATGACTAACTGATAAACACTGCACTTGTTTCATTACTGGATGAATCAGCGTTTTTGAACAAATCTCTTGAATGAATGATTCAGTGACTTACTCATAAAGACTTCACTTGTTTCATTACTGGATCAATCAGTGTTTTTGAACAAATCTCTTGAATGAATGATTCAGTGACTCACTCATAAAGACTTCACTTGTTTCATTACTGGATGAATCAGCGTTTTTGAACAAATCTCTTGAATGAATGATTCAATGACTCACTCATAAAGACTGCACTTGTTTCATTACTGGATGAATCAGCATTTTTGAACAAATCTCTTGAATGACTGATTCAATGACTCACTCATAAACACTGCACTTGTTTCATTACTGGATGAATCAGTGTTTTTGAACAAATCTCTTGAATGAATGATTCAATGACTCACTCATAAACACTGCACTTGTTTCATTACTGGATGAATCAGCGTTTTTGAACAAATCTCTTGAATGAATGATTTAATGACTCACTCATAAAGACTTCACTTGTTTCATTACTAGATGAATCGGTGTTTTTGAACAAATCTCTTGAATGAATGATTTAATGACTCACTCATAAAGACTTCACTTGTTTCATTACTGGATGAATCAGTGTTTTTGAACGATCCCTTGAATGAATGATTCAAGGACTCACTCATAAAGACTTCACTTGTTTCATTACTGGATGAATCAGCGTTTTTGAACAAATCTCTTGAATGAATGATTCAATGACTCACTCATAAAGACTTCACTTGTTTCATTACTGGATGAATCAGTGTTTTTGAACGATCTCTTGAATGAATGATTCAATGACTCACTCATAAAGACTGCACTTGTTTCATTACTGGATGAATCAGCCTTTTTGAACAAATCTCTTGAATGAATGATTCAGTGACTCACTCATAAAGACTTCACTTGTTTCATTACTGGATGAATCAGTGTTTTTGAACAAATCTCTTGAATGAATGATTCAGTGACTCACTCATAAAGACTTCACTTGTTTCATTACTGGATGAATCAGCGTTTTTAAACAAATCTCTTGAATGAATGATTCAATGACTCACTCATAAAGACTGCACTTGCTTCATTACTGGATGAATCAGCGTTTTTGAACAAATCTCTTGAATGACTGATTCAATGACTCACTCATAAACACTGCACTTGTTTCATTACTGGATGAATCAGTGTTTTTGAACAAATCTCTTGAATGAATGATTCAATGACTCACTCATAAACACTGCGCTTGTTTCATTACTGGATGAATCAGCGTTTTTGAGCAAATCTCTTGAATGAATGATTTAATGACTCACTCATAAAGACTTCACTTGTTTCATTACTAGATGAATCAGTGTTTTTGAACAAATCTCTTGAATGAATGATTTAATGACTCACTCATAAAGACTTCACTTGTTTCATTACTGGATGAATCAGTGTTTTTGAACGATCTCTTGAATGAATGATTCAATGACTCACTCATAAAGACTTCACTTGTTTCATTACTGGATGAATCAGCGTTTTTGAACAAATCTCTTGAATGAATGATTCAATGACTCACTCATAAAGACTTCACTTGTTTCATTACTGGATGAATCAGTGTTTTTGAACGATCTCTTGAATGAATGATTCAATGACTCACTCATAAAGACTGCACTTGTTTCATTACTGGATGAATCAGCGTTTTTGAACAAATCTCTTGAATGAATGATTCAGTGACTCACTCATAAAGACTTCACTTGTTTCATTTCTGGACGAATCAGAATATTTGAACAAATCTCTTGAATGAATGACAAAAATGAACAGTCACTTATCGGCACCTACTGGTGTAAACGATGTAATTGATACAATCTTTATTTGAGCATCAAGTTACTTTCAAATGATGATTTATCATGCAGGTCTACTGTGGAGTGTTTTTACTGTGATGTGCTCACCTTCGGCCTTGAGGACACACTTGATGCTTCAGAACCCAGAAGGGAAAAACAAAGAGAGAGAGAGAGAGTTAGGACAATATAACAGCTATCCCAACTAGGACAGTCCTGACGAGAACAACACATGCAGACTCCCCACAATGGCAAACCTTTTAATTTAGAGCGTTGAAGCTCAGACTCATGGGATTGCTCTTCTGAACACTGAGAGAAGCACTTTAATGAAATCTACAGGGAGACGACAGCAAACACAAGTGAGACGACTCCTAACCCTCATATCACCTGTGCCTCTGTCCTTCATTAAAACTTTCCCATCAAACAAAGAACATGGAAATGGCTCCATATCTTCTCCCAGACCGAATCTCACCGCCCACAAGGGCCCAATCCAGTAAAACGACAATGTGCCAAGATCAATATTCGACTGAGTTTCGAGCTAACAATGCGAGCCAAAGTCTGGGTGGAATTCAAAATGAAGTTCCACAATAACAATAAAATCTTATCAGCAACTTTGAGGTAATAAAAACACTCATAAAATGGAGTCTCTAAAGGCTTCAGAAACCGATTTTCTTTGAAACAACAGCAATTACAAACATAATACCCAATCAAAGCTCCCAGACTGCAGGAACAGGGGTTTTCAAAGGCGGAAGAGTGGCGTCTTTAGCCGACTGACAGCTGTAAGGCGAGGTCCCTGAGGGAGTCTGGGATGTCCATAAAACACGGATTATATGGAGGAAGATGCAACCAGATTGGAATGGATTTTTGACTAAAATACAGCCATAAAGCCTAGTCCACTCCGTACGCTATTTCCATCTGAGACAAATATCTGAGAGCACAAATGATTTCTATTCTTTGATTGAGTAAGCAATTCACCTTTGGCTAAGCCACACCCTAGAATGTAGATTGACCAATCACAGCGCAGCCAAGAAGGCGCTCCCACAGAGGTCTGACACTTTTTCACAGCGCTCCATATTTTTGGTCTCGGCAGGCTATTACCGTCGTAGTTTTATCAAAAATATGGTTAAACGTTGTGCCTGGGGCATTTGTAACACAGATTCGCGTTTTCCAGAGAGGTTGGAGGGGGGTGTGCGTTTTTTTCCTTCCCAAAACCGAAGTCAAATCCTGACAAGTGTCGTCTTTGGATTAAACTGTGTGGACGTCCTCACAGTCAGCTACGTTAAACCCCTCAACAAGCTCACTTGTGTGCTCTAAAGTAAATGTTGCTTTTAACCTTAATGTGAAGTTATACTAGTTAGACAGTGTTATGCTGTTAGGTTATGATGTTGGTTCTCTAACGTTACCCTAAGTAATGAAGAAAGGTGCTAGCAAGCAAGCTTAGCGATAGTTTAGTTATCACGTAACGTTAACGTAAGTCAGGATTGTATGTTTTGAGTAGCAGCTGGATGTTCGCTAACTTTGTTATTCAAGATACAAACACCTAACGTTAATGTTACAGACACGCTGTGGTAGTTTTGAAGGTGACTAACGTTACCGCCAACCGTGTTGCCACAGTCCAACATTATTGTTTACATTTCTTTTAAAAAATGACCAAATTTGAAAGGTGAGACTTTGTTTAATATCAAAAGTAACCGAAAAGTAACCTGGTCTGTCAGCCTGTTGTCAGTCTCCTCTCTGCTCGGCGATGTATTTTTCACTGCTTGAGAACATGGTGTGTGCGTGAGAGCGGCGTAGCTTGACGGACATAGCGACAGTAACTAAGGGGGGCGGAGCTTAGCCAAAGGTGAATTACCTTAAATCGGTTCACAAAAACTGAACAGTGTTTAGATTGATAAGTGAAAGAGACCGATAATTTGCATGCTGTCCATCCTAAATACTAGGGCTAGTCTGTAATACAGTAATGCATTGGACAACTGAATGGCATCTTCAAGCATGCATGGTTGCTAAATGCAAATTTGAGATGTTATACAGGTTGCCTATCAAAATGGTTGGTATGAGTAAAATTACCCATCAGTGAACAAAACAAACCCTGCATTTGAACGGTAGTCGCGTTCGACTTTAAAAAAAATTGTTAGTACTGCAAAAAGAATGTGGGAAATGAAACACAATGTTGTACAATGTATCTGTTATTTTCGTCTTGCAGGTTCAAACACGTCAGCAGCGCTTATAATTATTCATGTGATTGCGTGGCTTCATCCTATGAGAAGGCGCTGTCTCATAATTATTCATGACAACGAGCATTTTTCACGTGAGAGTTTCAAGATTTATAAAGCGGTGGACTGAGACAATCTGATAGTCATGGACACAAACGACATCCACTCTCACTGTGAGTGTGTTCATTCATCAAACCACATCCACTGAGTGAATAACAGTTATTAAAAATGCAAATGCACATTCACATACTATATGATGCAAATTAAAGCAGCTTGCATATGCATTAAACTAGATAAAATGAGCTGTGTGCATTTGTGTAATGCACGGTGAACTCTCATAATACAGGGCATTTTGATGAGTGAAGTTATGAATAGCAGCGTGCATTTATGAGAAACTTTGACGCCATTAACTCCATAAAAGTGAGATAAAACTGTGAATCAGACACAACTGTGTGTTCTCTCCTCGCCTCCTACTCTTTTCACTGTGTTGAAAACTGGAGGGTTTCATAACACTACAAACCCAAAAGCAAAGTAAAATGATTGCTAAGATGCAAATGTAAACGCAGCACCAACAATGGCTTGTTAGCTTGTTCCAGTTCTAGCTTTCAAAATACTAACGGTGAAGTTTATAGTAGAGTGTGCACAAGAGGAGATACTTTTACTGATGACTTTATCACTTTATCAGTATTTTTATCATTAATTTTCTTCATAGGCATTAAACAATAAAGTATTAAAAAGTTGTAAGCCCAAACTACTATGCTCACAAAGTTAACACTTACTACCGATTGGTCGATTTCTCTTCAGGATTATGGGTAGTGTAGTACAGCATTTTAACTTAGCAATTAAATGAATTTGGCAGAAAAGTGTCTTTTCATTTAAAAATGGTTTCTCTATGAAGAAAATTGAATGGATTTTTACTTCCAGACCCCCACTGTTGCGCTCTACTGGGACGCAGCCAAAGACTTCACTACAAACTGGGAAACAAAGGAAGGAAGGAGTTCAAAAACCCAGAAGACGGCGGAGTATTAGCTCGCATGCTGAGAGACGGATTGAGAGCGGGAAAGTCAGAGCGTTAAGACTTACGAGAGCATGCAGGAAAACTGTGGTTAATCTGTTCCATAACCTCAGCCAGATCAGAGTTACTGTTAGCATACTGACGGAAAAACTCATCTGAGAACACACACACAGAATACACTCAACAGATTATAACATAAAGAAGTCAATCAGAGCCCTCAGCATAATCACCCTGCGGTGTGTGTGTGTGTGTGTACCTGGGAGCTCGGGATGTCCTGCTGTATCCTGATGGAGAGAGCCGGAGGACGACGTGCCATTTAACTCAGGCTAGAAAGAGAGATAGGCATGGTTTAAAAACTAGGGGTGCGTGATATGCATTGATTTTGTTGAGTTCATTTGATTGGTAACATCCTATAATTTTATTATTTGAATTCAATTTATTGATTAAATGAGGAATATGAGAAGTTTTGGAGTCAGTTGTCCATGATACATGTAGACCTCACGAAAACACACGTCACCGTCGAAATCCCAGAACATATCAAGACATCATTTTTTGTTAATATCGTACCCTCTTATACAATACAGCATCTATATATATATATATATACACTGATTGGCTTCATCACTCTGTCTCCTCTCCACCAGTAAGCTGGTGTGTGGTGAGCGTTCTGGCGCACTATGGCTGCCGTCGCATCATCCAAGTGGATGCTGCACATTGGTGGTGGTTGAGGAGATTCCCCCTTCCATGTGAAGCGCTTTGAGTGCCTAGAAAAGCGCTATATAAATGTAATGAATTATTATTATTATAATTATTATTATTATTATATATATATTATCAGCAGTTCCTCACAGACAGATTTATTTGGCATGTGTGAGAAGTCATTACTGCTTATAGTCTTCCTCTAGGTCAAAGCAAGGCAGCCAGAAATGTCAGACTGGAATGCCAGTCTTGTTGGCCTTTTTGGATACCCAGTTATATTGTGTTTATTTAGCTAAGAGCCTTTGACAAGACCATCTGGCTTAACTGAGGCTCAGTGCAGTGAATCTGGCCCTCAGGACACCCAATAAATTACTGTTACTCTAAATCAAGGCTCATTGAACGCCTGTGCTTGATTCACAACCCTATTGGCGGCTGTTGGACTCCCTGGCATTGCCTGTTAAACCATGAAGGCCATTGAAGGATGGAACAATAGCAGTTTATAAAGCAAAATAGAGCTGGAACTGAACCGGAGACAGGTGATGTTAGTCTCAGCTTCACACCACGGGGACGGTATGATGCATATTCAAAGAAATGGCACTAAGTGGACAGTTATAAGACGCAAGGCTTTAATTCTGATAGTCAAAAGTTTGGCTTCACAAGATTCAAGCTTTATTCCAATAAAGCGCTGCAGGGACGACATATTTGTATTTGACTTTCATTTTGGATTATTGGAGAAAATAGGTTTATGGTTTTTACACATCTAGATAATCTTCACAAGTGAATTCAAGTTTTATGAATGTTGAAGCCGGAATTCAATAGTCAGAAGCAAAAAGCTAAAGTAGGCTATGAATGAACTACACCACAGTGGCACAACCTCGATGTCACAATCACTACGCTTCTAAAAACTCGTTCAGTCTTTAAAATCTACAAGTTGAAAATGTGAGTTAGAAATAGCTTTCAAGAGCACGATTATAAACACAACAACTAGTGAGTAGATGAGTTCACCGGTTCGGCTGATGATGCTTAACGTCCATGTTGTATGTCGTAAAAGAAAACGTGAAAAAATATCTTGAGCTTGTTTTCACCACAGACGCATGACAAATGAAGCATGAATCGGCGCAAAATATCAAACATGTTTGATCAGCTCAGACTGGAATGAATTTATCAGTCAAGTCATCCTCATTTATACAGCGCTTTTAACAATGTAGATTGTTTCAAAGCAGCTTTACAGAGATACACATATAATTTAAGGTTTGGTTTTATAGTGGTTCTGACACGAACATCCATCTGTCAACTCAAATATGAAGACTGACTTGAGTGTTGACTCCTAAAGACAGCTCAAATCTTGGCAGTAGTCATGTAGTGTATTCCAGCCTTCGGAAGCCAGATGTTTGAAACCTCTGATAGCTTAAAATGGCGTCTCGGTAGGCGACTTGTTACCTGATGCAGCAGCTGGCGTAGTCGGCAGAGCTGTGATTCCAGCTGCTTGTTGTGGTCCTCCAGTATCTGCATGCGGGCCTCCAGCCGGCCCTTGTGCTGTCGCAGGAGTTTAGCTTCAGCTAACAGGTCCGCTTCCTCGGGCGCTCCGCTAACAGCTGTGGCTCCTGTGCCGGACTGAACGTGCTGCTGCCGCAACTGCTCGTGCTCCCTCTGCAGGCTCCTGAACACACCGAGGCCGAGAGTGTGTTTATATGCCATACATATAAAGGTGAGTTTGGGGCTTTTTGTTTGTTGTGAGTTTGAGTTATGACCGTTGGATGCTGGGGCCGTTCTTTTATGTTCTGGCTTTGAAAGGCAATGAAGAAAAGTGAACCTACAGGGACCCTATCAGCCTATTGTTAGACGGCTAGAGAACACAGACCACTGCCAAAAACAGAACTAGACATACAACTAAACAGATATGAATCATAACCAGACCTTTCTTATGGCGAAGCGCTTTCACTGAATAATTGTAACTGTCACTAACTAAATTAAAAGTGAAACAATTCATTTGTGTTCTAACAATGAGCAAACAATGCCTGCTCACACCAAGAATGATAACTATAGAAATAACGATAACTATATCAGCATCCACACCAATGCACTATAACGGTCTGTTTATTATGAGTTTTGTCCTCTGTCGCTTTAATGCGTAAGCTCTTTAAAGCAGGTTGGATTCATTTTTATCACTCATCCGCTGGGAAAAATCATTCTAAAAGTGAAAATCTTCCAACGATACAGTTCCTCCGTGCTGTTATCATTATAGTTGTGGTGTGAGTGGACTCTGCTATTCTTTTACATTTATTGGGAATTTTAAAACTAAATGTTAATCGTTATCGTTGTAGAAACCTGAAAAGCGTTACTACAAAAATAGTCAATGTTACACACTGCAGTGTGACCAAATTCAGTTCACACATCGATTGTCTCCTACTGGTCATACTACAACACGTAGTTTGATAAAATTTGCTTGTGCAACACAACCGATTTGTGACCTACCGCTGCTCCTCCTCCAGTCGCGCGATGATCCGCTCCAGTTCTCCGCGCTCCTCCCTCTCCACGGCCTGCAGGATCTGGGCGGGGCTCTGGAGCAGGTGGGCGGGGCTGTGGGTGTTGTGGGCGGGGCTCCTGGAGATGTGGGCGGGGGTTGGGGGCTGGCTGAAGGATGAGCCCTCCCCTCCCAAAGTCTGACAGTACTGCAGGATTAAAGTGTGTTCCTCATCCCTACAGAACAATACAGAGAATGAGTTAGAAACATTCAATGTTTACATTTTCAGACGTAATTTCACAAAACTAGCCACTAAGAAAAGAAAAAACTGTCTCAATATTCTGGTCTCTAGATACATGATTTTTCAGTTCAGTTCATCTTTATACATTTCCCCAAGGCAATTTGGTTGCAGCATACAAGTATGTCCCACAAGCAGCATGTCAGCAGCCATATCACCGTGTAGCCCAAGACTGTTTGCCCACTGAAGCTAAGCAGGGCTGAGCCTGGTTAGTACGTGTATGGGAGACCTTCTGAGAAAACCAGGTTGCTGCTGGAAGAGGTGTTAGTGAGGCCAGCAGGGGGCGCTCACCCTGTGGTCTGTGTGGGTCGTAACGCCCCAGTATAGTGACGGGGACACTATACCGTCAAAGAGCACCGTTCTTCGGATGAGACGTTAAACCGAGGTCCTGACTCTCTGTGGTCATTAAAAATTCCATGGCACTTCTCGTAAAGAGTAGGGGTGTAACCCCGGTGTCCTGGCCACATTCCTTCCATTGGCCCCTGCCAATCATGGCCTCCTAATAATCCCCATCCACTGAATTGGCTCTATCACTCTCTCTCCTCTCCAACTATAGCTGGTGTGTGGTGAGCGCACTGGCGCCGTTGTACTGGCTGCCGTCGCATCATCCAAGTGGATGCTGCACACTGGTGCTGGTTGAGGAGAGAACCCCTGATATGATTGTAAAGCGCTTTGGGTGTACAGTAGTACATATGAAAGCGCTATATAAATGCCTCATTCATTCATTCATTCACAAGACAACACAGGGGAAGGAAAAAACAAACAAGCAAAAAAAAAACTATTTCCTTCCTAAAAAGTATTTACCTTAAATTTAAGAACTTCACAGCTGAAGGGGTAAAATAATGTCTAAAATGATTTGTTTTACTCAGGAGTTCTATACCGTCTTTTCTTGCCCGCATTCTCCACCATAAAAATGACAAAATAGTGTTTGCTTAGAAAAGTAATAGCATACCTCTCCTCAACAAACTGGAAAAACCTTCATATTTCCGTAGCATTAATGGAACAAGTGTAACCGGTCCTACTCGACCAGCTCCGAGCGGGACTCGATCCGGCATGGGGGGCGGACGTGCTAACAAGACCGCAGTCTCTAGCGCCGGTCGCTCGGGGAGTGAGGTTTACACACACAGCTCTTACTAACTTGCTTCCATTACACAAGTTATACACCAAAGTGTAATACTTTGCTTTAGGGATTTGCACAAACCCTAAGCATAAGCAATAGTCACAGCAAGGCTGATGCTGTCACAGCATGTAAACTATAACAGACAGAAGCATAATTAACATGTTCCTACGCCGCAGCGGGATGCAAACGCTGAGATCTGAAGAGCCGACAGGTGAAAGTGAGGCTGACTGGAGAAATGTAGGAGGTTTTGGATGTGTGCTGTCCAAACAGCTGTGCGCACAATGAGTCTCAGGTGTGTGTTCACATGCGCTCTGATCCTGAATCCAACACTCATCTGGATGCACACACACAAAGACTAATCAGAGAGATTACGTGGGCACTGCATCACAGGGTCTCTGCTAACAACCTGCCAACACCAGCAGATGCTGAATAAACCAACCAAACACGGCTGGGAGACAGCAGACGGAGGGTATCTGCATTTCCTGAAGGAAAGGGTAGCGCTCGCAAGGCAGCAAAAGCTTTAGCTAAGATGATACAAGTGACACAGGGGATATTAAAGCAGTTGCACACATAGGCCACACTTAAAAATGTATAGGGAAATATATATATGTAATCCTCTAACAAATGCTGCAAAAAGCTTTTCACAAAATTAGCTTAACTTTTCTGAGTCAAACTGGTGGTTTCAACTGGTGATTTTTAGTCTCCTCACATGTCCCAGCAGTTTTAGTTTCCACAGGTGTAGTTCATAATACCTTCGGGTTACACATTATTTTAAGGTGACAGTTACATTGTACTTACTCAAATAAGTACTGAGTAATATTAATTAACTACATGTGTACAATTAACTACATGTACTATAGAGTTAGGGTTAGTTGTAATTATGCATAATGTACTGTTATTACTATAGAAGTACATGTAGTAACTACACGTTACCAACCTTTGTCTTCTTTCTCAATACTAATCTGTTTTATCATTTCACAAATGAAGTTTAAGTTTAAGAATTATTTAGTTTGAAAAGGAGGCTTGTGTTTAAAATAGCATTTGCTTTGATATTTTTATATAATGTAATGACGTTCAGACATTCCCACATGGAAAGAACCTATATAAACATATATGTTTTAATATAGGTTTTGATATAGGATTTCAATATATGTGACATATATAAAATTGGCCGTTTTCCTATATTATATGTACATATATGCACATACATGTACATATATGTGTACATATATACGTCCATATATGTACTTATATAGGTGCATATATGTGTGCATATATGTACATATATAGGTGCATATATGCCAATATATAGGTGCATATATGTGTGCATATATGAACCTATATATGTGAATATATACGTGCATATATGTACCTATATAGGTGCATATATGTACCTATAAATGTGCATATATATGTGCACATATATAGGTACATATATGCACGTATATATCCAGCTATATGTTTACCTATATATTAGTATAATTATTAAAATCCATAGCTACTAGGCAACATAAATAATAGCCCAAAATGTAGAAATTTAAATTATTTATTTACGCAAGAACAATCAAATAGTACAAGAACAAAAATAAGACAAAAAACTGTACAGAAAAAAACCCAAATTTATCTTGTTGATCTTCTCAGCTCCGTGAGCTTCGAATTGATAGATGTGCCTATCTCCCCCCGGCTGGTTGCCGGACACTTCTTCAATGTAGCATCTAGAGAAGACAAAAATAATAAGACAGTATAATAATAATAATAACAATATATTGCTTCATCAGGAACCCAAAGTGCTTACAGTACAGCTGCGATTGTACACACATTTTGGATAAAGGGCTGATCATAATAAAAAATGCGTCATGTAAACACGTCAATTGGAAGATTCTGATTGGAATCTGCGTAATCTTAAAGAAATTCTGATTGGAAACATCGTCCCCCTTTTTTTTTTTAGCGGCATCGTTCTTTTATATGCACATGTCCGTCATGGGGACTGCATTGTTAAGTCACACTTAAGTCACTGCACAGTCACACGCTCAACCATGTGCATCCAAAGCAGAGAAAATTCATGGATAGAAAAATTTCAGAAATGTGGCTTTAGAAGAGGAAAGGTAGGATCAAGAAGTGAGCAAGCAATGAATTAGTATTATAGGTTCCAAGCAGATACAGTAACAATAATGGGTGCCCTACATTATACAGTCTCCATTGATGCCTAATAAACATTGATACAAGTAGGCTATGGTTAAAGTGGTGAACTTATAAAGTCTTAAAAGTTTTGTTTTCCCTTCTCAACGCATTATGCATTTACTCACCAATAATGGCTGCCTTTTTAATTTGGTCAAGGGCGACCAGCTGCTCCCCATCCCCTCTGGTTGGCTTCCCACCTTAAAGTAATATTTCAAAATTATTATGAAAGGGGGGTAAAATGAAGGTGGTGAAAACAAGAGATTTTTTATATACACATACAAAAATGGCAAGTAAAAAAGCTATGGTAAGCCCGCACACAAACATAATTTATTCCGCAGAATATGACTGACTTGTTTTTTCAAGGACAGAAGAGATTAGGAACATGTTGTTTAGTACCATTCAGGTTGCTTTTCAGCAAAGTATCCAAATCAAAGGTGCCCAGCAGCAGATTCGGCACCATGGCAGTGGCAGAGGTGGCAAGGCGGGCTGCTTTCCACGCTTCTGCCTGGCAAAACACCCCAGAGCCCTTTAACTTCAATCTGAAAAATAATTTCACATCACAATATTAATTTATTGGCAACTTTTAGAAACTTTTTCATGTTTCATATTGATTCTTATGCTTAGCTTCCCAAAAGCTAATAGGTTATGATGTATAAATGCAGATTAATGATAAAGATATGAAACAAATTAATCATTGCCCTAAACGTTATTAAGGGAGAGAAGGAGGAGGTTGGATGGAGAGTAGGGTAGGAGAAAAGACAGTGGGTGGAGAGGAGCGAAGGGGGGCAGGAGGAAAGGATGATTGTCTCTTATAACACTAATTGGCTCTTACAAAGCACACAGTTTATACCCATCCTTACTACATAATGTTATTCACCTGTGTTTTCGCTGTGGTCTCAGCTGTTGCTGCAGTCTTGTTAGAGAAGAAAAACATTGAGGTAGCCTATATAAGGGTTACACATACCTGTGGTGTCTCTCGAAAGCGCTCAGTCACCATGGGACTCTCTTTAAAGGGCTCGGTCTCCTCTCTGGAGTCTTAGAGAAGAAAGAAACTTAGTAAAACTCTACAACAATTCTTATTCATCCAAGCAAGCCACTATAGATTCTTATTTACAGGGGGGGCTTGGAAAACATTAAACATGTCAATAAATTCATAGCCTAACATAAAAAAAATCAGCCAAACATCATAAAAATCCATATAGCTCTGTTTGAGTAACAAGTAAACTAAATAAATACAAATGCAAGGGGGTTACTCACCGGTTGCACTTCTCCAAAAGTCGAGAAGGAGACATCTAGATCCTCCACAGGACTCCTTCCAGTCTTGTTCATAGAACAAAAATATAGTCATTCTCTGGCTCATGTAATAAATTAAAGTGCAAATACATCAAATAATAAACACTATCAATCAGCCCAACATCACAAGTCTCTACAGCTCTGCTTGAGAAACAATTTTAAAAAGCAATGAAAATCAGTGGAACTTACCTTTTGAGCAATAATGGCGAGGTCACTTTTCATTTGAGGGATTTCTAGAAAAGAAGTTATATAGCCTAAAGAAAAAACAATTACAATCACTAAAGCAGAATAGCACCCAGCAACTTTGTGCCCTAACGTTAACGTTACTCTTCGAAAGACATTTCCTGCAGCTGTGAACGCAAGCTACAACCCTCCAAAGCCCATTGATAAGGCTCTGCAGAGGATACCTGGTTGTGAACGCAATTAAAAAAAATGTCTTTCTCCAATTTCTCCCAAATTCAAATTCCCCAGGGTTTTTTTTCTGGAGCCGATTGACTTCTTGAGCCGTTGAAGGCAGAGAAGCATCATTTATTCTCATGAACTGTATGTTCTCTAGGCCATGACTTTTGTTAACCCTCAACGAATTCCTCTAGAAAGAGACACATAAATATAATTCTAATTTGAATCTTATCAACGGCTAACGTTATGAGCACCCACACTAACTTTACCTCAGTACAACATAGCATTTATTTTGCCAAACATGTGTTAAACTTTCAGCCCATACAATTTCTAAGTTTATACTTCTCTGCCACCACAATATCCATCTCCAGAAAAAACCCTGCTAATAAATATTATAATTAGGAATACTTACGATTGATGATAAGTAGGACATAGCAGATCTCCAACGCTGATATCGCCATTTTCACTCCCAGCCGATATCTTTCGGCGCGAATCGTCAAACGTCAGGCGGATGACGTCATCAACTACGCGGCGCTGTAGCCATGGTAGCAGCAGAGTGGAGATTTTTTTTATTTATTTATTTTTTTTTTTTTTTTTTAATTACAGAGTTTGATATCAAGTTCTTGACACATTTCTTTTACAGATTTTCAAATTTGATAAGTATAAGTTGAAACAACAATAATTTGGAAAAAAAGAAAAGAAAAGAAAAAGAAAAAAAGATAAAGGCCATCTCAAACATATATTAAATTCATTTAGCAGAGATACAGATCTTTGGGCTTTTCGATTTTTTTAAAAACTTTACAGACTCAAAATGCTTCTCTTCAAATTCATTAACCATAGTGAAATGCTCAGATAGATGGGATGATGATGATGATGATGATGATGATGATGATGATGATGATGATGAAGAAGATGATTACTTCAATGTATGTTCTGTTCTTTTTTTTCTTTTTCTTTTTGTTGCTACATTTAGACTGTAATGACCTTTCAGCCATATTCATATAGAAACTGCATTAAGACAACACAGAAAACATTGCATTTTGCATTGCATTTGGTGGAACGGTGAATGTGTGGATGTGTATGAGCTGTAATGTAAATCTGGAAGTGACTTGAAATTGGAAAAGGGCTTGATTGACAAAATAAAAAAACGACAAACCATTTTGTTATTTCCTTCTTTTCCACTTTCTTCATACAAGAAAGAATTGACCTTGTAATAGCTTTCCATCTCCTCTCACTTAATTGCCATTAAATTCCATAACATGCCAATACATGTGATACCAATTTCATGTTCGCACATATACAGTTCTTGCATAATTTATTTTTTTAGTTAGTTCTAGTTATTGCCTCGATAATAGAAAATATGAGCTAGGGATCATGTATGACAGTTGCCAAAGTGAGGTATAATGACCAGATCCTGCCATGACCTATATAGGAGTCATGTATGCACATACACTCACCTAAAGGATTATTAGGAACACCTGTTCAATTTCTCATTAATGCAATTATCTAATCAACCAATCACATGGCAGTTGCTGCAATGCATTTAGGGGTGTGGTCCTGGTCAAGACAATCTCCTGAACTCCAAACTGAATGTCAGAATGGGAAAGAAAGGTGATTTAAGCAATTTTGAGCGTGGCATGGTTGTTGGTGCCAGACGGGCCGGTCTGAGTATTTCACAATCTGCTCAGTTACTGGGATTTTCATGCACAACCATTTCTAGGGTTTACAAAGAATGGTGTGAAAAGGGAAAAACATCCAGTGAGCGGCAGTCCTGTGGGCGAAAATGCCTTGTTGATGCTAGAGGTCAGAGGAGAATGGGCCGACTGATTCAAGCTGATAGAAGAGCAACCTTGACTGAAATAACCACTCGTTACAACCGAGGTATGCAGCAAAGCATTTGTGAAGCCACAACACGCACAACCTTGAGGCGGATGGGCTACAACAGCAGAAGACCCCACCGGGTACCACTCATCTCCACTACAAATAGGAAAAAGAGGCTACAATTTGCAAGAGCTCACCAAAATTGGACAGTTGAAGACTGGAAAAATGTTGCCTGGTCTGATGAGTCTAGATTTCTGTTGAGACATTCAGATAGTAGAGTCAGAATTTGGCGTAAACAGAATGAGAACATGGATCCATCATGCCTTGTTACCACTGTGCAGGCTCGTGGTGGTGGTGTAATGGTGTGGGGGATGTTTTCTTGGCACACTTTAGGCCCCTTAGTGCCAATTGGGCATCGTTTAAATACCACGGCCTACCTGAGCATTGTTTCTGACCATGTCCATCCCTTTATGGCCACCATGTACCCATCCTCTGATGGCTACTTCCAGCAGGATAATGCACCATGTCACAAAGCTCGAATCATTTCAAATTGGTTTCTTGAACATGACAATGAGTTCACTGTACTAAAATGACCCCCACAGTCACCAGATCTCAACCCAATAGAGCATCTTTGGGATGTGGTGGAACGGGAGCTTCGTGCCCTGGATGTGCATCCCACAAATCTCCATCAACTGCAAGATGCTATCCTATCCATATGGGCCAACATTTCCAAAGAATGCTTTCAGCACCTTGTTGAATCAATGCCACGTAGAATTAAGGCAGTTCTGAAGGTGAAAGTGGGTCAAACACAGTATTAGTATGGTGTTCCTAATAATCCTTTAGGTGAGTGTATAGGGCTTATATGTGGATAAAAAGAAGCAATACAGGAGACCTATATGCCTGTATATGCACATATATGCACCTCAGTTTTGCCTATATGTGCAATATATACGCATATATATTATCATATATGTGCATATATGCTGTATATATGAAGCATATATGTGCATATAAACTGCATATAGGTTTCATATATGCGCATATATCCTCATATAGGTTCTTTCCATGTGGGTTTTTAAAGGAACACGCCGACTTTTTGGGACTTTAGCCTATTCACCGTATCCCCCAGAGTTAGATAAGTCCATACATACCTTTTTCATCTCCGTGCGTGCCGTAACTCTGTCTGACGCACCCACCGCTAGCCTAGCTTAGCACAAAGACTGGATGTAAATGGCTCCAGCTAGCATACTAATCCAAATAAGTGACAAAATAACGCAAACATTTTCCTATTTACATGCTGTGATTTGTATAGTCACAGAGTGTACAAAAAACAAGGTCATATGAGACACAGCCATCTTTTAACCGTATAAATATATTCTCAATATCTGGGTTTTAACCTATTTTAAGGATCATTAGAGCTTTTTCCACATTATTTTTCATGGCAATTAAGCACATAACCCCCCTGATTTTTATTAGCAAATTGCAAAAGAATCTCATTCTCAGTACAGCAATAAATATACTGTATATATATATATATATATAAAAATATAAATATTATTATTATTAATATAAAAACAAAAGGCACAATGAAAAGAAAATCTTAAAAAGGTCTTATTTATATGGAAAATAAACATTTCTTATTCCAGCCTTTCTATATATGTGTCCATGATATTCACATAATGACTGTAATATATGGAATATCAGTGCTGCAAACACACAAAGAAAAGAGGGACATTTGAGAGAGGTGCACGAAGTGCTTGTGTAAAGAGGGACAGATTCTGTAGAGAGATGAAGGATTTGGCCGAGGAGAGACAGCCCTGTGCGCAGGTGTCACATCCGTCTCCACACAGCATCAGTCACGAGTCCGTGTCCCAGCCGTCACATTCAATCTAAAACACCATCACCGGAGAAACTGGTGTCTGAAACGGCCGGCGTCTACTTCCCCTTCATCCCTTCTTCACCTCTCGCTCTCTCTGTCTGCCTTGCTTTCAGGTGCGATCACTTGAAAGTTTCTTTGGCTTCTTTATTGTAACACTCAGTGTTGTTTATTGGAAAAATAACACGCATTCCGAAACTGCGTTTGACAGTCAAGGTTTCACAACCTCAGATGAACATCCAGACACCCACCTCTCATATTTCAAATATCTATCAAATATTTCCCTTATTAAGAAGGGAAAACAGCAATGTTTGTTTAAAAGTTTTTATTTTTTCCATCAGTCACAGAAAAGTCTACATTTTTTTTTAATTGTTAACTATTTATACATTAAAAACGAGTGTTTGTTTTTTTAAACACTTTTTTGTTTTGATCTACATGCGTTTGTGCGATACATCCCCATGCGTGTGCATACGTATGACCTTGATCAGAGTAAATATCCGACTGCATATGGCAGTAATAGTTTCATGTTTGATCTCTAGTGTAGCATCAGCGCAGATTTGAGACTCAGACCTCCCTCTGAGGAGGAAGGCCAGGCAACGGCTTATTAGCTCTGTAATTATCATACGCTTGTTCTGTGAAGGACACCCGCTGAGCTCGCCTCAATACGTCCAGATCAGTATAAAACAACCTCGGAAGACTTTAATGATGAGCGCGTGGTGTGCCAAACTCTTAAATGAGCATATTCTGCACTTTTGAAGCATTTCAAGTGCACTTAATTAACTCCTGCACCCCAAACAGACATCCTTTAGTAAGTTTCCTACCACTGATCGAAATTAAACCAGCTGTCAAAATGCTACTGTGCCTTTAAGGCTTCTATATGCAAATGACTAGTTTAGGTGGGCGGGCACATGCTAATGAGTTTACTGACGTGATGTCATAACTATGACAGTTTGTTTTTGCATCGTTTCAATTCGTTATTATTTGAAAAGAGCAAGATCCTGTATTCTAAGATATGAATAAGCAAGATGAAAATGGCAAGTGGAACTAGATTTATTAAGTTTCTAAAGACAATGTGAGAGGTATTTACCCATTTTAAAGGCAATTCACGCGGCACCAACAGACATCAACCAAAGTATGTCACTTTTCCGACATGCCATGACCTGGCAAAACCTGATTGAACATGTTCAATTGGCGAAAACAAGCACTGACCAATGGCAACAGATTCATATGCAGGGGTAACACACTGATCAGACAAAACCCAATGAACGTGTGTGTTGCCGTTGGTTCAATGTGAACTGGCCTCTAACCGGCACACAATGTTGTCTTTTTGACCAAGTTCCCTTTTGACCATTAAAAGTAAATGTAATAGTGATACTTTCCTCGAACACCATTAATGAATAACCTTCACAATATTCTTCAGACACACTCACTTCAAAGTTCCTCTTTCCTTATGAAACAATTGTCTCTCTTTCAGGGATGTTACTCTACTTTCACTTAGTTTCAACGTCCCAATTTTCTTCTGCCACTCGATAAATCTTTTGTCTTCATTTCTCTTCTTCTAGGTTTTCCGATCGCGCTTTCTCATTTCACACAAAGGGGTTTTTTCAGACAAAAAATTGGGGGGGAAACGAAACAATAAAATGGACTAATTTAAGTCAATAGGAGCTGTCGAAAGGAGCGCGGCTCCCAGCAGGTCCATTAGCAAAACAAAGTCACAGAGAGAGCTGGAATCACTCGCCGTCTCCTTGTTATAGGCCTATTACTCACTCTACCTGTCTAACTCTCACACCAGAGTGAGCCGATACATTTCACAACTCTAATAGCCCTTTACTACTGACACTGGATCTGTGAAGATCTCTTACGATAGGCATGTGTTTTCAACGAGAGACCAATCAACAAATGGCACTAACTCTTAACCAGAGGTGTAGTGGTAAAAAAAGAGGTGGGTAAACTATAAATTCTGGTGGACCACGACGTGGTCACCCGGTAAGGTGGGCCACTGCCTACCGGTGTATGTGTATCTCCTGATGACATTGCTATATAGGGAGGGCTCGACATTAAGCCCTTTCATACGCTTAATCTGTCATTCACTTGTCCGAGTAAAAAAGTTTCTCGTCCGGATTTTTTTTGTTTTTTTTTGTTAATTTATTCTGAAACAATATTCTCATCAGTGTTCAATCAGCTTTGATATTTAAATCGGGCATATTGTAATATATGCACCTTTAAATGGCATCCCCTCCCCCAATCTTATTAAATGTATGCTTCATCTTTCATTTTAAATTCCTAAATTTGATCAGTAAATTCAATTATTTCGAATAGGCCTAATAAGACACTATATGGCTGATCAAATTAAATCATTTACACTGGAAAATTACAATTGCATAAAATAATGTTATGAAATTGATTTAAATTCACAAATAAGAAACATTGGAAAGAATGATCTACTTTTAAACATAACACGAAACCGCCAGTAGGTGGCGGCAGGCGACCGTCTTAATGAGTGAGTCATTGATTCATTCATTCAAACGATTTGTTCAAACGGCTGATTCATTCAAGATTGAGACAGATGTTTATGAATGGGTCATTGAATCTTTGACTCAATCGATTCGTTCAAAATGCTGAATCATTCATAATGAAAACAGGTTGAGTGTTCCTGTGAGATGCGCCGTGGTTCTGCTTTGATTTTTGTTTGGAACTATTTTCGCTGCTGAAACAGAACAAAAACAGCCAATATTGCATCTAAAATGTAAGTGACTTAATTTGAACTGTTTATTGAACTGTTGTAGGAAATCAATGTCACATTTTCAATCGTGATGGTGTTCAGGAAAAATGATTGAGGTTGCTTAACATATATTAAAAATATAAAAACTCCACATTTAGATTTTTTATAGGCAGTATGTTGTTAACTGAGTGTATGTGTGTGCGTTCATTTGTGTAGATTTCTCCTCGAGAGGCTGCGCGAGTGCAACAGCGCAACCACCGTCAGTAATAGTCAACAACACTGACAGTAATGCAGCGCAATATGAAAGAGGTCGTCTTAGGTTTAACAACCTATGAAACTAATAATGAACAATATGAAACTAAAACGACATAAGCTTAATTTATAGCTATTTAGAGGTGGATAAACGCACTTTGGAGGTGGGTAAACGCTATTTCCGAATATTGGGAGCTGCGTAAACGGCGTTTACGTGCGTTTAGCCTCCACTACATCCCTGCTCTTAACCCCTTTAAGGCAAAGATTGCCAACGGCCCCAGATTATTGTTGCTCAACATTCTCTGCACTTTACAACATTACACTCTTACTTGATCTAACTGTAGGATAAACTGTCCACAAACGCTAGCACATCTCTGGCCCTGTTTTTAAGATGCTTTTGTATCACAAGTAGACGAGGGAGACACATATCCGTTTAAACCTGGTGTTTCAATCCGTCTCTTTTGTCCACTTTCCACCACTTCTATCCTGATTTCTTCGAGGAACGGGTAAATATGGGCTTGTTCACATCTTTCGATCTAATGGACAAATTGAGCTCACACAATTTACATATGAACACGACCAGAGACGACGGAAAATCATGGAGAGAACAAAACAAAAAAACAAACAGGAAATTATATCAAAGAGGACTGTCACTGTGCGTTCACACCGGACGCGAATAGCGCGTCAAATTCGCGTCTACCGCGTCTAGTTTGACGCTTGACCACTTTGTGTTAATCCGCGCGTCAAGAGTGAAACTGTGAAACTGTAAAAACAAAAGTTTGAAGTGAAATTTACGCGCGTCAGATTCGAAACCCGTTGGCGGCCATTTTTTTATTTTGATCGAGCATTCATCGGGAGAGTCACCGCTCTGTATTTGCTCTGGAGAGCAGAACAGCGGCGTAGGGATCATCGTCGCCGTATTTGTGTCCACCAGACCCTTCGGAGCCGAACCCAGTTTGGCGAGTTTCACCATTTGCTCGCTCCAGGAGCTGCGTCTGGATGACGGCCGCTTTCAGCGGTACTCCCGCCTGTCCCACGCCCAGTTTGATGACCTGCTGTCCCGCATCGGAGCGAGGATCACCCTTGCCCTCACCCACCTAATATGTCATTTATTTTTGTGTTGATGATAAATGGAGCCAGCCTCCAAAAGTGATTAACCTGTCCTGTGATTTTTCTCTCTCTCACACAACACTGTCCAGACACGAACTTATGCACTATAGTATGTTGGTTGTCTTACATTATAATAATATTTCATATAATCTAGATAAATAGCAGAATAAATAGCATTCAATACAAAATGTCTCATATATTGAAATCAAGTTTTATGTGATACAATATTTGCTTTGTTATGCATTAGAACCACACAGGCATTTAGTCATATTACAAAATAATTTATTGAAGCATCCGGATACTACGTGACAGCAGTAAGCAGCTAGGCTCCTGATTGGTTAACGCGGTGCGAATTGACGCCAAAGTTCAGATTTTTCAACTCGGGCGGACTTGCATTGACTTAACATTGAAATCACTCGTGCCTGACGCGCTATTCGCGTCCGGTGTGAACGCACCATCAGTGACGGCATGGTTTGATCTTTGGTCGCCCAATCATCGGAAAAGGTTGTTTCATGCCTGCCTACACGTGGAAGTCGAATATTCAAGCTGTTTATCCATTTTCTACCCCTGAACGAAAAATCAAGCCAAATTCATGTTTTTTCATACTTTTTTTTAAAAACAAATATATGTGAACCTTGACCACAAAACCAGTCACAAGACGCACAGGTATACTTGTGGAAATAGCCAACAGTACATTGTATGGGTCAAAATTATCGATTTTTCTTTTATGCCAAAAATCATTAGGATATTAAGTAAAGATCCTGTTCCATGAAGATTGTTCCATTAAAATTGCCAACCATAAATATATATAAAAAAATATTTTTGTGAGTGGATTTAGCACAAGCGCAAACATAAATAGACAATTTTAAAGCCAAGTTCTCAATGTTTAGATTTTTTTGCACCCTCAGATTCCAGATTTTTTTAAATAGTTGTATAGTAAATATTGTCATTTCCAGTGTTGGGGAAGTTACTTTTAAAAAGTAGTGTTTTCTCGTTACTCGTTACTTCTTAAAAAAGTAATCCGTTACTTTACTTAGCTCTTACTCTAACTTACAGCTCCCCCTTTGGAAAGTAACTTTTTATGTTACTCGTTACTTTTACGTTACTTTTATGTTGCTTGACTTTGGGCAGAACCCAATATCTGTTCCTAAATGTGTAGGTCTACATAAACTTCTACTATGAACTCTACTTATTGAAAAACTAGAAAAAAAATATACAAATTTGAGATAGAAAAAAAAATGTTTATTTAAATAACATTTGAAAAACCTGTATAAACTGAACACCAAAGAACAATATTAACTATTGAGCGGTGGTGACGCGTTCATGAAAAATGTCACAAAGAACCGGCAAAAGAAATGATTATGAATATTGAATATCAAATATAGCAAGGAGACACTTCAATTGTTTATTAATAAACAAGTGTTTTCTTTGTCAGTCAGTGTCGGCTGCAAAGATAAAGTTGACGATGCTGACTCGCGATCTTCACAGTAGTGAACGCGCCAGAGAGAAATGCACATTTCATATGGATTACATAAGCAGAGAGTCTGTTTTCTCTCGTTTTGAATAGTTTTGTTTTAAAGTACACATTTCAAGCTTTCTATATATTTCTCAGATCTTTGAGGCAAGTAGCTTGCGCTAAGTTTCGGTTCATTTATGAGAGGAGCTCAGTCCAAGCGCCGACACGGAGCTCCTGAGAAGTCCTGATTATCTTGCCTGCTATATTTACTGCTTATTTATTAAAGACAATTGGTTGATGAAACATTGATTAAAATTAAGATACAATTAATACAAAACGAAATTCACTTTAAAGAAAGGCTTTCTACAAAAAAAAACTTAATGAAGTGGTCAAAATCATGTCTGCCCACTCCATTAGTCTCCCGATTGCGCATCTTATGCTCTTACTCATGCTTTTCACTTTTCATATAATCAACATTGATGAAATTAAAAAATAAATTATTTTATTTAAACAGAAATATGAAACTAAATCGTTTTCTTTAATGGCTAGGCTACAACACGCAGGTCTATACAGAGAAATTTAATATCGGAGTGGGATTTGAGCGAACGCCGTCTTACTGTAAGCATGTGGGGGTAGAGGTACGATTTTCGAGCAATCATCGAATATTATTTTGCTTGATATGCCAATCCTTAATATTTGGTGTTTTAAATGCCTGTTTGAGGTCTCTGTGAAAGATTTAAAGCAGTCTTTTAGTGCCGCTTTCAGAGCGGTCAAGTCCGAAGAACTGTACGTCCATAACATTGTTTCTTTCCTCATAAATGCGAACACGAAAAATTCAATACAATTAATATTTTATGTTCTGTGGAGAGCCAACCCTTCTTCATCCGGTGGGAGTATTACTTTTGGTTTGTGCAGTGTAATTCACAGAATTGATTGCTCTGCTACCAGCCTCTGTCACGTACCATGTGGAGCTTGTGACTATTGCAAGCGCGCAGCTGAGGAGACAGTGTTGCTGTCAAATCTGTCCATGGGAAAAGTAACGTTGTGCGGAATTGAAAAAGGAACTACGTTTCGTTACCAAATTTTCAGTAGTAACGCGTTACACTACTTTTTACCCGAAAAAGTAGTTACGTTACTGTAACGCGTTACACACAACACTGGTCATTTCCTAACACACCATACATCAATGGAAAGCTTATTTATTCAGCTTCCATGTGATGTATACATCTACATTTAAAAAAAAAAAGACCCTTGTGACTAGTTTTGTGGTCCAGGGTCACATATAATTATTCTACAAATATACTTGGATGGACTATATACATTCACATATTTATCAAAATATTATACTTTATCTTATATTTCAAATTTAATTACAAAATTTTGTGTCATCATCATACTTTAACCCCTAATCTGTATGACTTCAAACCAACAGATTTTGCTAAATGAAGCGTAAACTGCTCAGTATGTATTGTAGAGAGCAGTGAATTGTAATTCAGCTACAAAGAAAGGTTCAGCCTGCCCAAACACACTGAAATATAACAGATTTAACTGTCCAGACAGATGGACCCAAGAGGAAAATCCTCTTCTCAGAAAGCTCAGAACAGGAACTCAGTTTTGAAGGAGGCGTCGGGAACGAAGAAAGCTTTGAATTTGTTCTATTACACTGGAACAAGGAGAGGCAGATCTGGAAAGCATTCAATCAGAGTGGAAAAGCAGTCTGAAGAACAAGACACTGACAGAAAACCACATCACTGCCTACAACTCCCACTGGACCGAGGGAGAGAACGGAAAGAGAGGCACAAATTGGAGACAAAGCGATCGCAAGCTCCCCTTCTCTCTGTGCAGATGAGATTTCACATCAGGCAGCTGCTGTATATCGCCGCAGGGCTGAGACGAGATGAGAGAGAGAAGAAAGGGAGGGGTAAAGGAGACATCCCGCTTGTGTCTGTGATTCTGCATCGGCTGCATTGATCAGCTGGAGTGTAAACAGAGTTCATAAGCTCTAAACCCCAGAGCCAACACAAATGGGAAATGAGAATGCTAACCCGAGCATGCATATAAAGAAAGAGAAGGGGAGGATGAAATTGAATGAGAAAGAAAACAGAGGTGAGAGCTGTGGCATAGTGGTTAGTGCATGTGGCCCAGATACGCTGAGCTGTGCTGCTCCTGTTTCTCTGCTTTCTCCTAAAAATTCTGATACTTTCATGATTAATTCTGTCATGATTAAGTGATTAAGTTCCATCATTATGCTTTTTCAAATAATACCTTTCATGTAGAGTGTAATACAGCTGTTGAATGTGAAAGGTCGGCAAAGTTTCAATGATAAAAGTGTACAACAAATCAAATTATTGCCTCTTAAAAGAAATAATCAATTCTGAACTGCTGAAATAAGTTGTCTATAATTCCAGTCTTACTTTCTGCCCGAACCTACGTAGGTTTGTACCAAATCTGCATAATGCCAGCCTATGGTCTTTATTGGCGGCCCGTGAACAACGTCTAATTTGACTCAAACACTGTAGTTGTAGCTGAGGCCTTGAAAAGTTTGCTCAGTGTTGTCGACATGTCAATCAGAGCAGAGTAGACCAATATACTGAAATAAGTTGTCCATAATTCAGAGTAGACCAATCACAACAGACTAGGCCATCTGACCAATCAGAGCAGAGTAGACCAATCACAACAGACTGGAGCATCTGACCAATCAGAGCAGAGTAGACCAATAACAACAGACTGGGCCATTTGACCAATCAGAGCAGAGTAGACCAATCACAACAGACTGAGCCATCTGACCAATCAGAGCAGAGTAGACCAATCACAATAGACTGAGCCATCTGACCAATCAGAGCAGAGTAGACCAATCACAACAGACTGAGCCATCTGACCAATCAGAGCAGAGTAGACCAATCACAACAGACTGGGCCATCTGACCAATCAGAGCAGAGTAGACCAATCACAACAGACTGGGCCATCTGACCAATCAGAGCAGAGTAGACCAATCACAACACCTGGGCCATCTGACCAATCAGAGCAGAGTAGACCAATCACAACAGACTGGAGCATCTGACCAATCAGAGCAGAGTAGACCATTCACAACAGACTGGGCCATCTAACCAATCAGAGCAGAGTAGACCAATCACAACAGACTGGGCCATTTGACCAATGAGAGTAGACCAATCACAACAGACTGGGCCATCTGACCAGTCAGAGCAGAGTAGACCAATCACAACAGACTGGCCCATCTGTCCAATCAGAGCAGAGTAGACCAATCACAACAGACTGGAGCATCTGTCCAATCAGAGCAGAGTAGACCAATCACAACAGACTGGGCCATCTGACCAATGAGAGTAGACCAATCACAACAGACTGGGCCATCTGACCAATCAGAGCAGAGTAGACCAATCACAACAGACTGGGCCATCTGACCAATCAGAGCAGAGTAGACCAATCGCAACAGACTGAGTCATCTGACCAATCAGAGCAGAGTAGACCAATCACAACAGACTGGAGCATCTGACCAATCAGAGCAGAGTAGACCAATCCCAATAGACTGAGCCATCTGACCAATCAGAGCAGAGTAGACCAATCACAACAGACTGGAGCATCTGACCAATCAGAGCAGAGTAGACCAATCACAACAGACTGGGCCATCTGACCAATCAGAGCAGAGTAGACCAATCACAACACCTGGGCCATCTGACCAATCAGAGCAGAGTAGACCAATCACAACAGACTGGAGCATCTGACCAATCAGAGCAGAGTAGACCATTCACAACAGACTGGGCCATCTAACCAATCAGAGCAGAGTAGACCAATCACAACAGACTGGGCCATTTGACCAATGAGAGTAGACCAATCACAACAGACTGGGCCATCTGACCAATCAGAGCAGAGTAGACCAATCACAACAGACTGGCCCATCTGTCCAATCAGAGCAGAGTAGACCAATCACAACAGACTGGAGCATCTGTCCAATCAGAGCAGAGTAGACCAATCACAACAGACTGGGCCATCTGACCAATGAGAGTAGACCAATCACAACAGACTGGGCCATCTGACCAATCAGAGCAGAGTAGACCAATCACAACAGACTGGGCCATCTGACCAATCAGAGCAGAGTAGACCAATCACAACAGACTGAGTCATCTGACCAATCAGAGCAGAGTAGACCAATAACAACAGACTGGAGCATCTGACCAATCAGAGCAGAGTAGACCAATCCCAATAGACTGAGCCATCTGACCAATCAGAGCAGAGTAGACCAATCACAAAAGACTGGAGCATCTGACCAATCAGAGCAGAGTAGACAAATCACAATAGACTGAGCCATCTGACCAATCAGAGCAGAGTAGACCAATCACAACAGACTGGAGCATCTGACCAATCAGAGCAGAGTAGACCAATCACAATAGACTGAGCCATCTGACCAATCAGAGCAGAGTAGATCAATCCCGACAGACTGGACCACCAGACCAATGAGAGTAGAGTAGACCAATCACAACAGACTGGGCCATCTGACCAATCAGAGCAGAGTAGACCAATCACAACAGACTGGGCCAACTGACCAATCAGAGCAGAGTAGACCAATCACAACAGACTGAGCCATCTGACCAATCAGAGCAGAGTAGACCAATCAGAGCAGAGTAGACCAATCCCGACAGACTGGACCACCAGACCAATGAGAGTAGAGTAGACCAATCACAACAGACTGAGTCATCTGACCAATCAGAGCAGAGTAGACCAATCACAACAGACTGGGCCATCTGACCAATCAGAGCAGAGTAGACCAATCACAACAGACTGGGCCATCTGACCAATCAGAGCAGAGTAGACCAATCACAACAGACTGGGCCATCTGACCAATCAGAGCAGAGTAGACCAATCACAACAGACCGGGCCATCTGACCAATCAGAGCAGAGTAGACCAATCACAACAGACCGGGCCATCTGACCAATCAGAGCAGAGTAGGCTCTTGGGAAGGAGGGATTTAGAAAAAGTCTGATAAAAGAGATGATGATTCAATTTAATGGTTTTTGAGATTGGATGTATGTGAACCTATTGTAAGGGACCTCCAAAACAAAAGGAATTAAAAAAATAGCATGGCACTTTAAGCACACATGCAGGGCACGTCAAGCTGTGGTGCTCATGCAAGAGATTCATGTTTGAATCTGGCATGCAACGTGTCCCAATCAAGTCTGCATAGATCTCTACCTGTGAGATTTTGTGGGCGGGTGCAGTGGTCGGAGCACCTGCTCTGGACAAATTATGGTTTGAATCCAGCCCAGATCCCATTCCCTCTCGCTGTTCTCAAGTCTAGAACAGCTGTAGAATAAAAATGAGGCAAAAGCCCCAAAATAAAAAATAAAAAAATAAATAAAACCCAGCAAGTGAGTTTTAATGGCATTTTTAAGTGGGAATTCTTCCCACCTGCACTCAATTAAACCCAACAGATAATGCTATTACACACCAATCCATCACAAACATTCTAATGAAATTTCCTCTCCCCTCTCTCTCTACATCTCAGATACACACACAAGCAAATATATGATGTTGAAGAGTGTGCTAATGCATTAGGTACAGAGATAAACAAGGTGTTAGCGGGACACCAGGAGGAATGGAATTAGTTCCATCTACTTAGAGCGAGCAGAAGAAGAACACAAAAAAGAGAGACAGGGAAGAGAAAGAGACAGCAGAAGTAATTAGATTTATGAGGGATGCTAATAAGATTATTTTAACACCACTTTACAAATTGTCAGAAAACAGTAACTCGCTATTTATACAGCGGTATTGTCACAAATACTTGCGTACATTTTTTTCTTCCTGGCAAAACTGAGCATCATCTGACAATCTTCATTAACGTCACGGTTGCTATGCTGATGAAACAGTGAGCAGCCACACAGATACACACACACACTCTCTCTATGGGAAACGTGCCCCGAGAGGACAATATCCAGTTAGTGTTTGAGGAACAAGAGGACATTTGCTCATTGAAAGTCAGAGCGTCTCTCATCGGCTTTGAACAATAATCGCTCTAATGAACGAGTTTTTTTACGGCAATCCATGTTTTCACTGTTATCCGGTAGGGGGCGCTATTATGCATCTTTAGAAAGAGTACTGAATCTCCTGATCCAAAAACAAGCGAAGAAGAAGCAGAAACAAGCAACAGCAGCATTGCTTACGCTCATGTAAGCTAATGCGATCATCAAACGTTTAACAGCATATACATCAAAACTCAGATATTCATACAACAAAATATTCTACATGGGGGCTGCACACATTTTGTGAAAATGATCAAAAATGCTGCTACTGGTTGGTAAAAAAAAAAAAAAAAAAAAAACACTGGCAGGAAAAGAGTTAAATGAGTGAGTGTGTGTGTGTGTGTGTGTGTGTGTGGGGGGGGGGGGGGGGGGTATAAATTTATATATACCCCCCCCCCCCCCCCACACACACACATATATAATTTTTGAATATATTTTTGATAAAACCTCAGATTTCGGTCCCTCCACTGACAGCTACGCATGATTAAAAAAGTTCATAGATCATAAAACTAATCCGTATGAATTGAGTGGTTTAGTCTAAAGTTTTATGAAAAAAACTTGATCGCTTTATATGATGTAAACAGATTTAATTTAGGCATTTATTCTAACTTAATAAAACTAACCCTAACCATTGAACTAACCCTTTAACTACACTTTTTTTTTAAAGTTAATTTTAGTTTGTTTTTTATTTTCTGAGATGGTCAATATTGGATACACTGTATGAATCGGTGGATATTGGATATTTAAATATGCTGATTTACCATATTTTTACATTTGGATGAACCTTTTCAAAATCTAACACTGACTTAAAGTTCCTTAATCCTTTTTTTATATATATAATTTAATAACATCTTAAGCAAATCTTAAAATGTATCCATTTTTAATTCTGTACATTCTTATTTTGTGATTACTCTGATTATATAACTCCGATTGTGTTCGACTGAAAGAAGAACTTCATATACACCTAGGATGGTTTGAGGGGATAATTTTCATTTTTACAACTTTCCCCAATTCTTTAAGCTGATTTACCACACTGTAAAAAGACATCGGTTGACTTTAACCTAAAAAAAGTGAGGAGACCCATCGCCTTATAATTATTAGGTAAATAAACTTCATGCGTAATTGAAAAAATTTGAGTATGTGGAATTGTCAAGTTCACATAACTTAATTTTTCAATTACGCATGAAGTTTATTTACTTGATTTTAAGGCAAAAGGTTTCAAGGCAAAAGTTAAGTCAACATTTCACCAATGTATTCAGTTCAAACGTGGCCTTGAAATGAAAAGAAAAGAGGGGGAAACTGATAAGAATGTAAAAATGTGTACCTTGAAATGCAATGCAAGTCACTTTGGATAAAAGCGTCTGCCAAATGCATAAATGTGAATGTAAATGTAAAAGAATGGCATTTAGGATAAAGCCTCCCTACACTGTGTGTGTGTTTTGGACACTCACATGCTTCCAGTGGCCGAGCTGCTGTCGGTGGGCAGAGAGCCGTTGGAGCGCTCCATCTGGGCCAACCTGGACGGACAGAGATCGACACCAATATGAGACCAACATGACAGCATCACAGTGTTTATTAGGATTAAAAGGAGGTAGGGTATGGATTTGTGTATGTCCAAGACTCCACCATGGCTGAGCATGTTTATTCATGTGCTGGGTGATCAATGAGAATATAAAACTATAAAAATGTAACTTCAAAAAAGGCTACGGGTGTGACCCTCCAATTCTGAACATCTCTGTGCTAGAGTAGAGAGAGGAGCACTATCTGCTTTCACTTTCTCTCTCTCACACACACACACACTTGTCCCGATGGATTACAGTCTCATAGTGTTCCTATAATGGGATAGAGGTTTCAGTCGTAGTCTATATTCACAATCCCATAATAACTGCCTGTGTGTGTGATAGTGACATTGAGAGAATCTAGCTGACGCTGAAAATCCATTTTCGAGTCTTTATGGGTAGAAGGTCAGCACTGGAGGCAGTTGGTGCATTTGTGCATGCGTAGTATGTTTTCTACTTTTTTCTTTGAGCAGGTGTAAATCGAATTGATACGCGCCTAATATACTCTATGTGGCACCAGATTAAATTGGCTTCGGCAGAGAGCCAGAGGTCTAACGGGGCATGTGTGCATTTATACAGCTCATCTGTCACCGCTTTCTGGCCTTTGTCTGGCCCTGCGGTGATGCACTCCGACAGACCGAGGGCAGCGGATCTCAAATCATCAGCGAATTACTGTAATTACTGATGCTAATGATGACAGAGAACAGGAAATATAATATAAAAAATATTAGCACTTTAGTCATAATTGCTCATAATTAATACAAATAACTTGTACTAATACTAGTTTGGTACTAATATTATTTATTATTGGTGCTCATTAGGGAAGAATGGAAGCATCAAATCAAAAAATTTTCATGGAATATTGCAGTATTAGTATAAATTATGTCTCCATGCACATCATTATTTGTTTTTTAAGATTATGTCTCTCATAATCATTAACCAGAATATCTTCCCCTCCATCTCTTTTCTTCTCTGATGATGTGGGTGGGGTAACCTGTCACTCACATGAGATCAACAGAACCCAGAAGTCTAATTAGAGATTTTCTGTTGGGGTTTTATAATGTGGTTTGTCAATTTATGAGTAAAATACAGCCTGTGGTAAACATAACTTGACTGTACTTTGACGTTTTGATCTACAACGTAAATTACACACACCCATAGCGGAAAAGTGGATTTTTGTTCATTTTAAGTAACTAGATAGACAATTTGGGGTGTGAGTGTGTGCAGTGTATGTTGTAGAGCAAAACATCAAAGTATAGTCAAGTTATGTTTACCACATTTGACCACATTTAAATTGAAAACCCCCATTATAAAACCCCATTGGAAAATCTCAAAGGAACCATTAGTCTTCTGGCTTCTGAAGTCATCCCTGCAGATCTCTATTCACTGCATACTTTTGAAAAATGTTTTGGAAAAAATAATGATTGCTGTTTACTGTAGGCCTATGACAGACTTATGTTCAATGATATGAAATAAAACAGACAAAAACAGACAGTTTTTATACCAAATGTTTTCATTTAGTGAAATAGCAGCTTCTAAATCCTCCGTTCTCATCCTGCTGGATCTGTCCGCTGCGTTTGACCCAGTTAACCACCGGATCCTCCTATCAATCCTAAAGACGAAGGGCATCTCGGGAACCGCACTCCAATGGTTCAGGTCTTACCTCTCAGGTAGATCCTTTGGAGTGTCGTGAAGGAGTGAGGTGTCTAAGACCCAACATCTAGCTATTGGGGTGCCTCAGGGCTCAGTGCTTGGACCACTGCTCTTCTCCATCTACATGACATCACTCGGATCTGTCTTTCAGAAACATGGCATTTCCTATCACTGCTATACTGATGACACACAACTCTACCACTCACTCCAGCCTGATGATGCGACGGTAGCTGCTCGCACCTCAGCCAGCCTGACAGAAACTAACAGACATTTCTGGTTGGATGAAGGACCACCACCTTCAACTTAACCTTGCAAAGTCTCAGCTGCTTGTGGTCCCGACCAACCCAACACTTAATCACAACTTCTCCTTTCAGATAGGCTCGTCATCCATAACTCCATCCAGGTCAGCCAGGAACCTTGGAGTTGTGATTGATGATCAATTGAACTTCACAGACCACATTGCTAGAACTGCCCGGTCCTGCAGATTTGCCTTGTACAGCATTAGGAGGATCAGGCCCTTCATATCAGAGCATGCTACACAACTCCTTGTCCAAGCACTTGTTCTATCCATACTGGACTATTGTAATGCTCTCCTGGCAGGTCTTCTAGCTTGCACTGTCAAGCCTCTGCAACAGATCCAGATGCTGCAGCTACAGTGGTCTTTAACGAGGCGAAGAGAGCACACGCCACTCCTCTTCTCACAAATCTGCACTGGTTACCAGTTGCCGCTCGCATCAGATTCAAGTCACTGACTTTTGCCTACAGAACAACCACTGGCTCTGCTACCATTTACCTAACGCCGTGTGGTGCCATCTCAAAGAGGCACTAAATCTCTTTCTCAGACCTTTTTCTGGTCTGTTCCATGATGGTGGAATGATCTGCCCAACTCAGCCAGAGCTGTCCATTTTCAAGAAACGGCTGAAGACGCATCTTTTTCGGCAACACCTGATCCATTAATACTAACAGTTTCAAGGCACACGTGATCCAAGTCAGCCGTTACCCTTTCTCCAGTGGTGGAGCCCCGGACCCTAGAAACTCAGAAGCTACAATACTAGAAACCTCCAAGCAAGTTGGTGCTAAACACTGCAGGACAGTGGCCCTCCAGGAGCAGCATTCAATTTATAGCATTTTAATTAATTTGATATTGAATTAATTGACATCCCTAGTTTTCACTAGACAGACATCTGCAATTACGGTGCTTCTTAAATGACATGAGCGCAGCCAAAGTCTCATGAAACCAATGAAATCTGACAACAACTGTCTCATACATTTTGTTTCTAAACGCTCGAATCATGACAGAAATCAAAATTTTTTAGGCTGGATCAAGCTAATGCTAATGCGCAGTGGAAGCGCGTCTGACTGTTTCTATGGGAACCGGAGCTTCTAACGGCTGCAGTGATGCGATGACTTTACCAATCGGTGATTGGCTCTTATTTAGAAGGCGGGACTTAATCCGCCATATTGAGCGTTGCACTTTTCCCCATTCAAAACAATACGAGTGACACGTCTTGTGTTATTCTATAGTCTTTGGCGCAGCATGACATTAGTGTGGTTTGTGTACTGTGATGCTGACAGTGAGATATACTGACCTGCTGGCGTACTTCCCTATCTGTGAATGCGTGTCGTCATGAGGGAGTTGTGGCGACGGAGATAGCCTACAAACAAAAACACAAGCATAAACAAAAGCACACTCGAAAATAAATCAACGACAAACATATAACGTGTCTGAAGATCTACAGTGAAGGCCGTGTGTTATTGGGACGGACAAACTGAGGAAGAAGGTTAGACAAAAACAATGATTAAAAAAAACAAAAAGGGGTGGAGGGGGCGTGCAAGGGTGGATCTGGCATTCTGCGCGTGCACTGATGTGAGCAGCACATGCTGTACTGATGCTTGACTGAAGATACTCACTCGTACTGCTCCGGACACATGCTGATGAGAGTGACCGGACTGCAGGAGGGACAAACAAATACAAAAACAAGGGGAAAGGGGGGGTAGTGGGGCAGGGGTGGGGGGGAAACAGATTTTTTAGGGTCAGAGGTCACACAATATGATGTTCAGATCAGATCCAGACAACAAAGATGTGGAAGAAGTGTCCTGACTGAAATACTCCTCTCCAGGACTGTAGGGGGCAGCGCAGGATATTGAGATTTCTGTCATTCTGGATTCATAGAATGATTCATAATGTGTAACCAAGGGGGTAATCCATTGACCGGAAGTTGAAGCCGGCCGGGTGCCGCCATGTTGTAGCAGAACTTCACTTGCGTTAGCATTTCCATTGACTCCCATTCATTTTGGCGTCACTTGACAGCGAATCACTTTACATCTGAGGCGTTTAAAGACTCCATTTGTCCATTATTTATTTCTAAAGAAACACGACAGTGTATAAAGTGCTCCATTACCTTCTATGTTACATTATGGCCCCGTAGAAACAGTTTTAGTAAAAATAGGCTAACGATTGCGTCATAACCACTCGACTCTCTGTCGCGCTGTACAGAAATTACTGTACAGACAGGAGGAGAAGCTCGCAGGCAATCGGGGGGACGTCCCGTCAAGGGAGAAGCCCATAGATAATGAGTCCATAAAAGCAACGGAATAGTTACTCCTGCTCACTCACGCCAAAGGACTCTTTGCTCAAGTTCCCCGTCTCTGCAAGATTAACGTTGGCAATTTTCACGCACAGCTACTAGAAGATTATCGTCTGTCAGACAGGTTGCTCACGTCATCAAGCTTAGTTTGAGTCGGTTTGAGTCAGGCACGGAAGTGCTCAGAAATCGCTAAAAATGGGCTTCAACTGTCTCAACTGAGTTCCAATGAGATGGCTCTGTCCACTTCTTATACTGTCTGTGTGTAACGCCATCATTAACTGACTGTCATGTCATTTCAAACCTGAATGACTTAATTTTTCTGTGGGACAAAAGAAGAAATTTCGAAGAATATCCAGGCTGCTCTTCTCTACACACTGAAAGTGAAGAGGACGCCATTGAACTCCAAAAAAGAACAATTAAACGCGCACATATTATATAACTTTAACAGAGAGAGAGAGAGAGAGAGAGAGAGAGAGAGAGAGAGAGAGAGAGAGAGAGAGAGAGACTTTGATACCTTTATGGTGCGTTTAAGTCACTCTATGCTTCCATTGTATGGAAAAAAGCAGCATGAACATTTTAGTTTTGACAAAACAACACATGGGTGATTAAATGATGATCCCTTTAATAAAGCCTCTTGTGAGCGTGTCAATCGCATCATCTTTGCGCGCACAGGCCTCAAAACTAGAGGGATCAGATTTCCAAACCAGTCTTTAATCTGTCATTTATTTTAATTCCATTTCAGTGTCTTTTAAAGTGAAAACTTGCTGCTAATCGCACACAGCGCAAAGCACAGAAGATCAAATGCTCTGCTCTGAGTTTAATCAGCTGGAGACTTAAGTGAACTTATGTGACGAAAACTTAAACTTAAAATAATTGTATTTTAAGAAGACCCATACATGAGGCCATAACTGCAAGAGGAGAAATTCAAGGTTAGATCGGTTAATGTTCGCCTTTTATGAGAAATCGTAGAGCAGGGGCCACTCATATCCATATCCATATTTATATTCATATCCAGCCTGGTCTCACTGTTAATATGTAGGTAGTAATACATAACATTTAAGTGTACAAAACACACTTTTTATACGTTTGGATAGATGCTGAAACGTGAACGTTTTGGCTACATTTAAACAAACATTATTACGTTTTTATAAAAAAACATTTAGTAATATGCATTTTATGGTTCAATAGTCAGTCACAACATAGGACTATACTGAGAAAACACCTTTTGTGTCCTACGGCAAACCAAATAAATATCACATCATGAATAATGGTAAAACGATTACAGAAATGTGATTCATTTTAAGGTTTTAAAGTATAGTCTTGTTTAACATTATGTAATCCTTCGAGCAGAAGTCAAAACAGAGCAACATATTAAGTAGATGAGTGAATTACTTTTAATAAATGTGACTGAAAATAATTGTATTGATGAGACAATTGAATGCAACGGAATCAAAACATAATGCCAAAAATGTAATAATCATAAATAAGAATTCGTCCACATTTGTACGTCTGTAGGGTTGTTCATACGCAAATAATTTACGCTTTAGTGCCGTCAATACTGTAGATCTGTACGTTTCTATGGAAGCTTGTTTCCGCCACAGAAGAAAACATTTTAAAAGATAATTGCGACTTTTTATCTCACAATTGCGAGTTTTCGAGATATAAAGTCCGAATTTCGTGCTATAACGTCGCAATTGCGAGATATAAACATGCAATTCTGAGAAAAAAAAGTCTGAATTGCGAGTTTAAATCTCACAATTCCTGCTTTATAACACGCAATGGCGACTTTATATAACTTTATATATTGTGAGATAAAAAGTCGCAATTGCCTTTCACCAATTCATTTTTAATTCTGTGGCAGAAACCAGCTTCCATATGTTTCAGAGTGTATGAAAGCGTAAGTAAATGTACATGTGGTAGAACCACACTATACATATAAATACACAAGAAGTCTAGGATGACACTCTCAGACACAATGACTTACAAACTCTTTTCTTTTTTTGTAAGAAGGTCAGTCAAGGCAATAAAAGAGTCTTTTTATATCATTTTTAAAGAGCAAAAGTTAACATAAAATGGTTTCATGGGAACTTGTAATGTAACGATTCATTAAAAATTCTTCCAGTGAAACGACTCTGTCTCTGGCGAGGCATGCCGGACTTATCCAACTATTTAGTTTAAAATAAACCCCACCTTTGCACAATTGTCTGGAATAATGTGCACTGATGATATGTTTGGCCATGCAAATGTATTGAGAAAGTAACAAGGATCCATTATGATTTCATGTTGACTTTCAGGACGATGGCTGAAGAGGGAGAAATATGAGCGAACCATGTCAAAAATCAAGCGATCCAGTTATCTAGGCTGTTAAAAGTCTGGTTTGCTGTATCACTATGTACAGAGCGCTGGATTCTGTGAATTATTGCTGACAGAGTCAACAAACACGAGCTCTCTACTTAAAGTCGGTCAATATCCCCTGGCACTTCTGAATTTCGTGAAAACCAAAAACTGCACAGTTTCATTTTGCTCTTGGAATCCGCTCTGAATTTATTACAACCGCGGTCATCGCTCTTAGTTAAATCTGACACGTGGCGATGCTGTTGTACACGGCAGCATGTCTGTTCAGAAACCTGAAAATCAAACGTTACATGAAATGGTCTGATGTCACAGCGAGCTCAGATGGGCTGAATGTCACGCTGACGTGGGACGGTAGTCATTCCGGCTCTGCTCGTGGGGATTTATAATCCACACCGACTGAAGAAATGGGTCATCTGACGTTCCTTGCCATTTAGCAGAAGACTCTTTCGACACAAATTCATGAAATGGTCCCACTGGACAACCAGAAGTGCCTTAATCAACGATAGTTGACGGGAGATAAGGGGGAACTGCGTAACTCTCTGCTTTCATAAATTGGCCACACTTGGGCTCAGTAGGGCTGCTTTTTAAGACATCACACGGTAGGCCTGTTCCCAACGCTGAGGCTGATCCAGATGACAGGCTGCTTAATCCTGCTGCCTTCAAGACACCTTCTTTTGTTTATAAAGACAGCATCGCATGTTTCTTTAGCAGAAAATGCATTGCGACAAATACAGTGGAAAAGAAATCCACCTAATATGGCAGGCAAAATATTCACATTTACAGGATTCTTAGAAGCACAAGTCATCATAGTTGGTTAAACTATCATTTTAGCATTCCCATTTGCCCAAATAGCAAAAGGGGGATCTACAATCACTTATCTTTGACTTTGCCTCCTCATTTTAAAACCCCACCGCACAACACTGCTTTATATGCATATCGTCAGACTCTTGCAATATTTGGTAACACTATTTCGATGGTCCACTTTAGACATTCATGTAGTTGCAACTACATGCCAACTAAGTAACTTTGCAACTACATGTTAACTATCAGTCATTAGAGTATTAGTAGACTGTCATCTTAAAGGCACACTATGTAATTTTTCACCACTAGAGGTCGTTTATTCAAAACAAAGGCGTAGCTTGATGGCGCCTTGTTTTCGCTGAATCATGGGAGTTGTTGCCTTCACCTCTACAGCCGGTGGAGAACACGAAGGGACTCGGGCAGAAATCATATTCATGGATGAGCGGTATTAGGTATGGTAAAACATGGCACTCGCCGTAAATCAAGAAAACGAGATTTAAACAAAAGACTAACTGTGTTGAGCTTTATAACAATTCGTTTTTGTCATCTTGGGTGTTTCCATAGTTTCAACACAATAAAACCGGATATCGAGGGCAACGCGGGTATGATGTCATTGGTAGGAGACGGTGCGTGTCCTGGTTAAAACGGCTTATTTCTCTGGATTTAAACATTCTTAGAAATAGTGTAAGTACACAAATCAACAAAATACATAACATTGTTCAATTGGTCTTTGGATATTTTGATCCAAACATCTTACATAGTATACCTTTAATATTGGCTAACTCTTTATTGTGATGCTCATCAACACAACCTTCTACTGACTATAAGTAACTTTGCAACTACATGTCAACTTATTCTACTAACCCGAGACCTAACCCCAAACAGTCTACTAATACACTAATGAGAACACATTGAGATAGTTGCAAAGTTACGTTTAGATAGTAGAATGTCAAAAGCGAACCATCGAAATAAAGTGTAACCTTATTATTCATATTATTAAGATCTTAACAAAATTATGCTAAGAGTTTCAAGTTACGAGGTTTAGTCACAAGCTCTTTTTAATACCTTTCATTGGTTAAATATTTGCAAAACCCACACAGATTTCGCTCATGCTCAAGTTAGATAACGCAACTGACCAACAGAAAGCTGACAGGTTTGAAAGTGACTCCTGTGTGAGCTCAACTATTGACAATGGACCTTTTTTTGCTAATGTACCGCACTTTTAGAAGGCTTATACGAAGGCAGTCGAAGGCAAGACACCGTCTAGGTTTTGGAAGAGAGTTTGAATCTTTAGAGTAGAGGCTTGGTAGTGATATTTCAAGATATATCAACATTTCTGTACAGACAGAAAATCTGCATTATGAAGCGAGACATCCCGACAATATCTGACACACTTCTCGGTAGGTCTTCAAACCCTGCACTGTGGATAAGACAGTGAAAGCTCTCCGCTGAGGAAAGTTGGCAGAAACCCAGAGCCTGAGGACAGTCCAATTACAACAATTGCAACTGCAGATATCACATGCTTATATTCTCCTTCAAGATGCTTACGTTTCCATGTTGTCTCCTTCTAGGACCGTCTGGACGGGCAGGTATCCCAGGCGAGGGTGCTTCGCGAAATACTTCTTTGAGCGGAACTTGTTTTTTAAGACTTTGGTGAAATCCCGCATGTCTTCTCCTGAGGTGGTCTGAAAAGAAGAGGAAGAGAGATGATGGATGTGGAAGTGCATTTACTTTATTAACAATTGTTCAAAGCAACTTCAATACAATAAAGGCTGAGAGTCACTAGTGGTTTGAGCTTTGCTGTGTACAGAGTCTATTTAGCAGTTTCACTCTGAATCTTTCACACTAAACTTTTAAGTTAATTACAGTGCGAATTCTTCTTCTTATCTAAGCATTTGCTGTTCCAGTGCAGTTACAAAATAAACTCCAACAAAATTGAACAGTTACTAATATAAATGATTGTTCAAAAGTTTGGGGTCTGTAAGTAAACAAATTGTGTAAGAAATAGATGTTCAGCATCCTTACATCATTACATCACACATGATCCTTCAGAAATCATTCTAATGTGATGATTGGATGCTCAAGAAACATTGTTGTTATTATCAATGTTGAAAACCTGCTAATTGTCACCTAACAGGCATGTCACGAGTCACGACTGGCATTGACTGTCATAGAGACGTCCCACTGCACACAGAACGTCACAGAGACTTGGCATTGGGGTCTTTTGTCTGGGCCACAAAGCCAACCACTTAGAAACCATTCCAAACACCCTAGCAACCACAGCAAAGCCCTGGAAACCATTCAGAAGGTATAACTTATATATTCTATAATTAGGTGACACACAAACACACACTTGCATCATTGCTTTTGCTAACAAAAGGGAAATGCGGCTGAAGGTTCTCTACATATATCTGACCTAAAAACACTGCTTTATATTTAGAAGGGCAATGAACAGCAGAAGTGTCCGCAATATGAACACACAAGGGTTACAAAAGTATACACTCAACATTGGGTTTTTGCAGTGATGCCATAGAAGAACCATTGTTGTCTTGGTGTGAAGAACATTGTCAAAATCTATAAAGAGTCTTTTCTGGAATGGAAACGCTCCGTGGATTTTAAACCATGAAGCCATTTAACAACCTTTATTTGTAAGAGTATAAAGAGAGCACATAGAGCTCATTAGCCCATAACTTCGGTACTATTTTCTCTCACACACACACTGGCACACACTGATCCATCCACACGCATCTCATCCTCCAATTGTCTACTGAGCCGAGCTGAGGTGTTTCAGTCCAGGATTTCTCTGTCTACGTCTCCTCCGCACAAAGACTTCTTTATCTGCATACATTAGCAAACCAAATCCAGACCAGAAGACCAACCCGAACAACAAGGTTGTGACAGCCCATATATTACAGAAGGATTGTGTTTCCAACAGTTTGTCTTGTTGAACTCAAGTCAACCCACAGACCAACAGAAGCCATGAACTCCAGATCTGACACTCTCATGAGAGTTCAACATGGCTGAAAACAAGACAATCTCGTTGTTTAATTACAACTGCAAATTGCCGTTACATTTTTATTTATGTTTTCTTACGACAGAACATGCATGAAAGTGAGCTTGACCAACCTGAATACATTTTTTTTAACCTTTTGTGTGAGGAACATATCTCGTGCGCATATGCATATGTAAACATGGTGCAGAAAGATGCATCAAAAACACACCAATGATAGCGGCATTGGTTTTGTGTTTCTCTTAAAGTCCCCCTGTGGTGATACAGTATGTCTATGTGGTGTTTTAATGTGCTTTAAGACAGACCATGTGTAAATTCATAAGTCGACAGCATTGCTGAGTATTTTCTGCTTAAAACTGCAGTGAACCAAAGACAGTCTCAAAAACACGGCTTGAAATCGCTGGTGTTTCTGACGTCACAAACGACCTTGTAACCAATCAGATCAACGTGTGATCGCCAACCAGTGAATCTCTGAGCTGAGGGAGTGAGTGGAGGCGGGGCTCATTTGCATATTCATAGATCCACATATACTAAATGAGGCAAGGGTGTCGAGTTACATTCAAGCTATTTTAAGGCATGAAGAAGAAAAAAATAAAGGAAAAAAAACGTTTAAATATGTGATTTTGGTGATCAGAGATGAGTTTTAAGGGATAAAAAGATTGACTACAGAGGGACTTTAAATGAATGCCAAGCACAGTTATATGTAGAATTGCAAGTATGCTTTGATATTTTGGTAACACTTTACTTGAAGGGGTGTGCATAAGACTAACATGACACCTTCATAATCATGACATGACACATGTTATGAATATGAAGGAAGTTGTATGCATGTTTATGACAACTGTCATTAAGTGTCATTCACTCAGTTATGACATTTTTAATGCAAATATGACATTGTTTGAAATGTCTTTGTTATGACACCTTGATATAAGCAAATACATCATAACCTGTCAGTGTCTTTGTCATGACAACTTGACATTACTAAGACAACACAACCTGTCATAAACATGACATAGCAGATTAATTATCAAACTTAAGAAACCACTTAGCTTTATGGGTTTACATCACATTAAACTGTCAGGTGGTTGGTTTTGACATTGGCTGTCATGAAGCCATTATAACTTTTTAATGACAAATTCAATGTGTACCACTGTAGTTGAGGTCAAGAAAAATATTCATGACACAGTTATAATGGCCTCATGACAGCCCGTGTCAAAACCAACCTCATGACAGTTTAACTTAATTTAATGTCAAGTTGTCATGATAAAGACACTGACAGGTTATGATGTTATTGGTTTATGTCAAGATGTCATAACAAAGACATCTTAAACAATGTCATATTTGCATTAAAAATGTCATTATTGAGCGAAAGACACTCAATGACAGTTGTCATAAACATGCATAAATCCTACTTCATATTCATGACATATGTCATGTCATGGTTATGAAGGTGTCATGTCAGTCTTATGCACACCCCTTCAAGTAAAGTGTTACCGATATTTTCATTAAATAATGATTTGAATTGGTGTCTGACTTCATACAGCTATCATACGGCATCAGACGACTTTGAATTAGGGCTGTCACGATATCAAATTTTCACTACACTATTACCTTATGTTATGTTGTATCGTCTCTTTTTTTGGCTAATGAGTCACATTTATAATAAATGTTGTAGGGAGGCGGAGAGAGAGTTTGTAACCATTGCTAAACAAAACATTGCTTTTTGTGAGCTTGATACACCAAAACTACATGCTTTCAACAGGCCTTATTCAATTACCATGAGAGGAATGAACCTCATCCGTAAAACATTCTTGTTTGAATTTACACATTGTGTTTTCGACGGAGGAAAATTTATCAGACAAATAAGGGCAACATGAGTAAATGGTGTTTTTCATGTTTAGGTGAAGTTTTCCTATTAAAAAGGACTCTACAGTTCCCGCTGTAAGCGCGAGTTGAACACAGGACATTACTCATTTAGACTGACACTGGGATAAAGAAACTCTTCGTACCCCACAACTAATAAAAACCATATCGCAACAACAAAAAGCAATATCACCACAATGAAAAAGCAATAACAGTGTAACAGCCCAACTGAGGGCCACAAAAAGCATATTCTGTTCAATATTGATCTTCTGCTCTCTGAATTCTGATGACAATATTTGCTGTTGAATCGCAATTAAATGTGTTTTATAGACATGTGTATGTGTGCTTGTGCAGTTTAAAAAGGAAATTAAAGGCATTCTCTTCCTGTCAAGATGAAGTAGCCGGACATTTCACAACCGCTGGTGTGTGTGTGTGTGTGTGTGTGTGTGTGTGTGTGTGTGTGGTCGAGGTCTGACAGGAGTGATGGATTCAGGATTACTACCGCCTCCTTGAATGCCAACAAAAAACAAAATGCCAACAAAGATGATGATGATGATGATCCAAACAAAAAAACAATAAATCAGCCCGTTGAAAGTATTAAACAGCGGCTGGTGGTCTCCAGAAAGCAGTTTCTAGCTCTGCACTGTCAACACAATCTTATTATATAACAGTTAGTTCCGGCCCAGTAGTTTAATAGGACGAGCGTTGTTGTCTTAGCACTGAAATGTTTCACTGCATCACTTCTCTTACCTAGAGTTACAACTCTATAGATCGCAACATTGTAAACCATTTTTGTTGGCGAAGCAAAAATAAAAAAAGCTGGCCACACTGGGTTGGAAATGTCACTCGATATGAACTACTTCTTTATAGAACTGTTTTATGAAAGGTAATATGACACACATGATCAATATTCTTGGGCCTGTGGAACGTTTATTTGATGCTTCATAGAACAGCGCCATAAACGTATTACGGGAACGATCCACACGGAGTGACCTGGGGCTAAAGTGGTTTTGTTCAAGGTCACGGTGGTGCCTCACTGCTAGCATGGGTTGCGCAATGGGGATTCTGGTCGCATGGATAACACAAAGGCTATTTCTGGAATGCTACAATTGTAATATGTGCATATGCTAATGAGCTGTAGAGCCTACAGCAGTTGTTCCTCTTTACTGTGGATTTCAGAAGTCTTATAGACAACGTTTATGGTGCATCTCTGGAGCTTAAAGTCGGCATGAAATTAAAGTGGCAATAATATGCCCTTTTACAAAGTCTCAACTGGAACAGGTTTTCATGCTTGAATGTTTAAAAACCTATTATTTTTCCCATATTTGCCATTGTAGCAGCTCCTCTCTTCCCAGTCTGTCAGAAACGCTCTGTTTAGTTCCTGTCTCCATGAAGCCCCTCCTTGAGTAAAGCACAGTGTGCTCTGATTGGTCGGCTGGATCAGTATGTTGTGATTGGACGAGCACTTTGAGCGTGTTTGGGAAATGTTCCGCCCCTTATCATAACCACAAATTTCAACACACTACTAACAACGTCTCTTTAAGACAAGTCATTTCCCTCGGCGGCCATCTTTGAAACGCCTCTCAGGCAGCAAGTGCAGCTCCTGTCTCTTTGAATGGGGAAACATCAAATTTTCCAAAACTGTTCGTCAAGCTTACGATTAAATTTCATATTTGAAATCACCAATGAAATCTGTCTCATTAATTTTATTTCTAAACGCTCAATCATGACATAAAACGACATTGTTCAGGCTGGATCAAGCTAATGCTAATGCGCAGTGGAAGCGCGTCTGACTGTTTCTATGGGAACCGGAGCTTCTAACGGCTGCAGTGATGCGATGACTTTACCAATCGCCGATTGGCTCTTATTTAGAAGGCGGGACTTAATCCGCCATATTGAGCGTTGCACTTTCCCCCATTCAAAATAATATGAGTGACGCGTCTTGTGTAATTCTATAGTCTTTGCTACTAACTAACTCAACCAGGCCCTGCCCCTTTATTCTGCTTTTGCCTTTGGTGGGAATTATTTAAATGAGGAATATTGTGACGTGTTCGTTACTGGGAGAAAACTCAAGACTACAATGGAGGCGTTTCAGGGAGTTCAGAAGAGAATAAATCCCTTTGGAGGGACTTTGTGCTTTGTAACTTTGCAAAGCTTTTCATGCTCTGACAGCAACATTACACACTAAAGAAAGTTGAACAGCATAGTAGTCCTTATTTTGAATGATTCATACATGTATGATTTATTTTATTTTTATTATGTTTTACATCAAAGTTTAAATGCCACAACTGGATCTTCTAGTGAAATCGACAGACTTGTCTGTGGTGACGTATACCAGCTTCTCCAGTCAATTAGTCCACTTAAACCCCCCCCTTTCTTTCCATCGTCAACAAAATCGCATTCATATTTAGTGCCACACCCACATCTCAATACCCAATCAACAACTGACGTGTAGAACCGACTTTTTTGATAAGCCATTATACTTGAATGTACATCACAATAAGGGAGAAAAGATATTTTTCCTTGCATCAGTTTCATAGTGACTTTAACAACTTTCGTTGAATGGAAAAGAGCAGCGTGAACATTCTTCAAAATTTCTCCTTGTTCTTTCTCCAGTTTTCTACGGACTAACAGGTTTGGAATGACATGACGGTTCATTTTTGGGGCGATTCAGCTGACCCGTGGTGTTCAGGGTCCCTCAGGGGGTCCTGTCAGCTCAACCCTCCATCTTTATGACTAATGAAAAAGGCAGCATTTCTTCACAAGTGCCAATAGATCAAGGCCTCCTGAGTTTCAACCGCTCGCCATCTCGCCTGCAGCGGTGGAGGAGAAACTAACCTACTCTCGTTTTTTAGATGTGCTCCTGATGCGAAGTCTGTTCCTAAAGGCATTTAGCAGGATTATGAAAGCTACGATTTAAAAGCAGCATTGCAGGTTTCCTTTCCTTAAATAAAAAATGTACCTTTTACTTAATATTTGTATTAAAGGTAGCTGCGTTTGTAGGCAATAGCTGGGTTTCAGTCACGTGATTATGATGACGGGCGAAATTCAGATGGAGGGCAGGGAGTGAAGAGCGCAATGGACGAGATGGAGGAAAGTCCGTACTGTACTACTTTACACGCTATTACAAGATAAAGATATAAACAAAAAAACAAACCTATTTTGGACGTGATCCTTACGTTATGAAGAGGAGCGATTTTTCAACTGAATTGAAAGATTTTCCTGCCATCGAGGCGGTAGATATCAGCAACTACCTCGTCTTACAGACATTCTTTGACTTTACAAAGTTTGGACTTTACAGAGGAAGAGTAGTTCGGACTTTACAAAGTACACGGTACACAAACATAGCCACTTTAGTTGTATTAACTCCCCTTTGACGAAGTGATCACTGCACACATGGGCATTTTCCCATTCGGCTCCTCCCGACCGCAGACGTAGGTTTTTCGGTCAATTTCTTGCATTTTCCCCCCTTATGAACAACAACTTTTGGTACACAATAAAAACTCCTCGTGGTTTGATCGATTTAAGTAACCATAAACGGCGCAAAACATAGGCATTTTGAGTTTGTTATAGTGCTTTCTAAATACAGCAAATCACTTCCTGCCCTCCATTTGCATTTCGCGCCATGGCAACGCAGTGGAGTGACGTCATATGAAAACAAGCTATAGATAGGAAAGCTGCTCACTAGGTACTGTAACAGAGCCATAGCTCTAGCACTGCTGAATGTCCACTGTAATATCCATTCATGCGAAATGTCTCTTTTATGAGCTCCAGTTTGCGAGCTTCATTACACATGTCTTAATGTGATGGGTAGAGAAAGACGGTAAGGTTGGCGATCAAGCGCGACTAACTCACCGGTGTGCAGTACTCCACCATTGGGTAGTTCAGTTTATGACCCTTCGCCGTGCGCCCGGAGAAGAAACAACTCTGGCAAACGTCATAGTTGAAGTGCTTCAAACTGCGGTATCTGCAAAGAGGGAAAGAAAACACTTACTATAAGTATGATAACATGCTTTCATTGTACGGGAAAGCAGCGTGAACATTGATCCTTTTCTGTCTTACAGAAGAAAGGAAAACATTGAGGTTTGGAGTGACGTGATGAGACAGAATGTACATTTTTAGATTATTCCTTTAAAATCCTTAATTCCGATAGTCTGTAGCGCCGTCAAACTATAATCCACTCGTTATTGAATTTGCCTGATATTCAGTCCTCTCGGGAATATTAATTCACTCCAGTCGCGTCACGCTTGATTCAATAACATCATTAAAACACTGTTTAAAAGTATTTTTATTAAACAGATTTTCTTCATATAAATGTAAATCGAGTGCGGAGGAGGACAGCTGCGCTGCTTGTTTTTGGTTCCTTCTGGTCTCTCCAGGAAATGCAAATTCAATAGAATTTAATTCCTTCAGTGTGCAATACTTCCACCGCGCTGCTGCATAAAGGATTTAATGATTTTATATTATTTTCTGTGTGATGTGGGTGAAAAAAAAAAGAGAAAACTGTTATAAAATTCAATTTGATGTAGTCACTTCATCTTTTATAACATGAGATTTAGGCCAAATTACACAAAATTGAATACCAATGCAGCTAATATAAACTTTATAACCTTTGTGTAATGCGATGCACTTACTGCCGTATTAATGACGGACGAAACACGCTAGCCCACATGAAACGCGTATGAAAATTCAAAATAAAGCCATTTAAATTGGACTGTCAGTTGATAGTTAGGTAACTAAACAACTTGGTCCACACTTTATGGACTTAATGTTACATGGCTCCCAATCTGACGTCCTCCCCTTGAATTTGCATTTCTATAACGAACCGTGGCAAAATCCCTGCAGCGCACAGTCTCTCCAGGATTACTGCTTTAACAAATAAACAAAAAATGACATTTGCATGGCTTTGTCTTGGTAAATTCATCAATGGAACAAAATTATGCCGCAGGATTTTTCTCAATAAAGCCAGGTTGACTGACTCAGACTTTATTTTTCTCCGTGTCTCTCTCTCGTTCAACTTAGTCTTCTCTGCTATCTATCACTGACAAAACACAGTGCGTGTCTCCTCTGTCAAGCGTCCTGCTGAATCTCACCACTGAGCTCTGATGGTCCGGTCTGATGCGGACAGTCCTCGAGAGATGGAGGAGGTTGTCAGTGAGACTTAGCCAAAGCTTATAAATATGGCAGCATTATCACTAATACATGGGAATAATGTATGTATGTATGACATTTGAAAAGGTCACCACCTATTGTGACAAGAGCACACAGTGTCTGTTTAAAATACAGCATGGAGGCGTGTGATGACGAACCGACACACGATACACCCCTCAGCGCACACTGCAGCCCTCACACACACACACACACACACACACACACACAAACACACACACACACACACACACACACACTCATTAACTCTGAGCCTGGGAACATTGATCAGCCTGTTTTTATGGTGCTGTACATGTGCATACTTCTGATATTAATGCTGTCCATAAATTTCAAAGCAAAGAAAAAAACATTATATTACTAATATTTCATAACATAATAAAAACGTTGTATAGCTATAATTATTATTTACTGCAGTGTTCTGGCGGCTTTTGCCATTATTACCATCAATGGTGAGTTTTGCTTATACAGTAGCGATTATACATGTTGAGCCTCAACGATTGCTAAATTCTTCCATACAAAGACTGCAAATGGGAGGTTTTAAAAGTATGTTAAAAGTTTATTAATACATGAATTAGTTATACATTTTAATTGCTAATGTATTGTATATAATACTTTTACATGTAATGAATAAGATATATCATTATATTTATTTTTACTGATGAATGATTATGAATAAATTGTCCTTGTTTTTCACCATAAACAAATCCATCTATGAGATTGCTGTGTGCATAACTATAAATTATAATCACTTTAATACCAAGCATGTTATTATTACTACATTGGATATTAAAATCTAACATGATTTTAAAACTAACAGGATTTTATACTAACAGGATAAAAAAAAAAACACACACACACACATATAAAAGTTTGGGGTCGGTACGATTTTAAATACTTTTAAAAGAATTCTCTTCTGCTAACCATGGCTGCGCTTATTTGATTAAAAATACAACAAAAATCAGTTATAGTATTAAATATTATTCCAGTGTAAATCAGCTGTTTTCTGTGTGAATATATAGTCAAGTGTAATTTATTCCTGTGATCAAAGCTGAATTTCAAGAAACATTTATTATTATTATCAATGTTGAAACAGTTGTTGGTCTGTCAGTTGTACAGTTTTTATTTATTTTTTTGGATTCTTTGATGAATAGGAAGTTAAAAAAAACAGCATTTGTTTGAAATAGAATCTTTTGTAACATTATAAATGTCTTTACTGTCACTTTCGATCAAATTAAGTATTGATTTCTTTCCTCCAAAAAATAAAAATAAAATTCTCACTGACCCCAAACTTTTGAACGGTAGTGTATATATATATGCATTAATTCATTTATTCATAATTAAATTGGCCATTAAGAATGCATTACCATTGACTGCTATACAGTATCGCAGAAGAAAATTCACAAAGGTGAAGCAAAAATGTAGGATAACATATTACATTTGTTTCAGTGAAATTACAAATTAAAATATGTATACTAATATACATCTACAAACAAAGAAATACAATTGTATTATTATTATTACTATTATATTTCATACCTCAGTCGAACGAGATTTGATCTTGAGACCTTTTGTACACAATGCATATAATATTGAAGGGTAAACGCCTGAAACCCTAGAGTCACCCCGTCCTGCTCAATGACAGTACACAGAATGAATTCGACTGTGAATGCGTGAACACTGACAGGCCTATCTTACAGCTGGACTTTGAAAAGTGTCAGAGCTGATCAGAGAACAGACTGAACAGCACCGACTGCACGTCTGTCCCTCTCACCAGTCTCTCTCTCTCTTATTTAGAGTGCTATCAGATGCTGACATTTAGATCCTCAGGAGTGAATCTAACCTTTGTGCGCCCAGACAGCACGGCGCGCACCCATATGTGTGTGTGTGTGTCTTAAATCTCTCACAGATCTGCTTGATATCACGCTTTGACTAGTGCAGGGGTGTCCACACTCGGTCCTGTCCTGCTTGCCTCACACACCTGCCTGGACGTTTCTAGTAACACACTGATTCGCTGGTTCAGGTGTGTTTAATTGGGGTTGGAGCGAAACTCTGCAGGACAGTGACCCTCCAGGACACACACTTCTCACACTGAGGGAGAATCGCCTACTTCTCAAATCTGTCGCATTGATGCAAGAAGAACCGGTACAATTTGTGAAGTCTTACTTTTCTACAGTCATTATGTAAGAGCTAATGTACATCCAGCCGGTTGTTATCTCAGAATAACCCCTGACAGGGTGATCAGGATCCCAATGTGAAGCGGGGTGAAGGGGTTTATTCTGCGATAACAACCGCCTAGATGTACATTATCCCGCTTATTACACGGCTACTTGCCACGTACGTAAATCATTATGCTACGTTCACACCGGACGCGAATAGCGCGTCAAATTCGCGTCTACCGCGTCTAGTTTGACGCTTGACCACTTTGTGTTAATTCGCGTGTCAATGGCGAAAGTTTCGAAACCCGTCGGCGGCCATCTTTTTAGATGTTTATCGAGCATTAGCATTAGCATTATTCGAGAGAGTCACCGCTCGTATATGCTCTGGAGAGCAGAAACAGCTGCGTAGGGGACATCGTCGCTGTACTCGGGTCCACCAGACCCTCCGGAGGGTTTCAGGAGTTTCACCATTTGTTCCAGGAGCTAGGTTTGGTGGACCAAACGGTGAGGACGCTGACGAGGACAGCGTAGGCCGTGTAAAGCCTCGGCCTCGAGTGGTCGCTGCCTGACGAGCCCGCGCTCTACAGCCCGGCGCGAGGTTCACCCTCGCCCGCACATTTATTTGATAATAAATGGAGCCAGCCTCCAAAAGTGAAACCTGTCCTGTGATTTTTTTTATTTATTATACACTATGTCAAGTCAAGTCAAGTCACATTTATTTATATAGCGCTTTTCACAATACAGATTGCATCAAAGCAGCTTCACAGTGATAACATGAAAGTAGTACAACACAGTTCAATAATATTGTTGAATATTAAATATCCCCAACTAAGCAAGCCAAAAGCAAGGCGACAGTGGCAAGGAACCAAAACTCCATCAGATTGGATGGAGAAAAAAACCTTGGGAGAACCCAGGCTAGTCAGGGGCCAGTTCTCCTCTGGCTAACAATCATAGGGTTTTAAAGAAGCTTTACAGTAAGTGCATATCAGAAGTATCTAGAAAAAATACATTTAGTTAATCATGTAATATTAAGGGGATAACATATCGCCGGCGTTGAGTCGTCTGTGTTTGTTGTTTTTACATTAAAATAATAATGTTTCATATAATCTAAAATAGATATGGAATAAATAGCATTCAATACAAAATTAGTACTATCCCTCATATATTAAAATCAAGTTTTTATGTGAAAGATTTGCTTTGTTGTGCATTAGAACCACACCAGACATTTTAGTAATATTACAAAATAATTTATTAAAATAACAAACTTTCACTTCACCACGTGACAGCAGCAAGCAGGCTCCTGATTGGTTAACGCGGCGCGAATTGACGCAGAAGTTCAAATTTTTCAACTCGGGCGGCAGACGCGAATTCGCGTCAAACGCGTGAATGCACAAATAGCACTAACTAAATCATTCGCGCGTAACGCGTTTCCGCGCCAGACGCTTCAATTCGCGCCATTCGCGCGAACTTGACGCGCGAATGAGGCGTATTCGCGTCTACCGCGCCGCGCTCTACGCCTCATTCGCGCCGCAGGAATTTTTTACGCGCGTAACGCGTCTTTGCATTGACTTAGCATTGAAATCACTCGCGCCTGACGCGCTATTCGCGTCCGGTGTGAACGTAGCATTAGACCGGAAATATTGATCTGAGTTGAAATATTTGATTAGCTCTTTAAAGCTTCCGCGGAGAGAGCAGTCGCAGCGACAAGATCAAACTAGACGGACATTTAAGAGATACGGTATACAGTCACACCGCTTATTAATACACAGCATTTCACCACATAAATAATTATGGAGATAACAGATATCGATTTCAGATTAAACTGTTTTAAAATCACACCTGTTTGTTGTCTTATAATCCAACAGTGTACAAAACAATAGTAGCAAAATGGCCGACGCTGCGTTTGTGTGAAACAAGAGAGAGCGAGTCTTCGATAATGGATGGCATAATTAAATAACTGTACACAAAATATTGATTTGACTGAGTTTATATTTTATTAGCTCACCAAATGCAAAACTTCCACGAAGAAAAACCGTTCCTATCAAGTGTATAGCGCTGATGACTTCAGTGACCCGGATGAGCCTGTGTTTCTGTGTTCAGCGGTTGCTATCTGGGAATAACTCACCGCTGGATGCCGTTATTGACCAATCAGAATCAAGTATTCTACAGAGCCGTGTAATAAGTCATAATAAACCTCTTCAGGGTGATATCTACTTACATAAATGTGTGTGTGTGTGTGTACCTGAAGCCCACGATGGGGAACTCTTTACAGATATTGCACTTGGCCTGGTGTTTGGCCGTCTCAGCCGCAGCCACTCTGTGCAGGACCGGAAGCCAGACCATAGACTGCGGCTCCAGCCTCATCCAATCGACAAACTGCCTCGGCTCCAGCTCAACCTTACTGGGCACCTGAGGAAACAGCGCAAGCACAGACAGCCAATGAGGGAGGCACTTCAGAAAGCCCAGAAACAGCACGAGTGAATAACTCGTAAACAACGCAGCCTGACTGAAATGGAGAACGCCTCCCACCAGACCACCATAAATGACTGTCAATCGCACGGCTGCTTTTATAGAGATATAACAGCCTCGTAAATATTCCCGTCAAGAACCAGCATTCAGTGATGTCACCCTGTCGGCGGGCACTGGGTGATTTTTAACCAGTGCGATAGATGGAATATCAGCTAAATGTGAAGAATATTATGTCATACGCTTCATCTGTCATACAGCCCATCAGTAGCTTCTCTATAAACCAGGGACAACACAAGATCAGTGGAATCTGCGACACAACCAAAGGAAACAAGCTCGACAAACAACTAATGAAATTACAATGGAAGTCAATGAGGCAAGACATTCTGAAGGGTTTAAAAGCAGTAATGTGCTGCTTGTGTGTTTTTAAAGAGCCTGTATTATATTTTCTGAATAAATATATATATTGTTTGAGATTTAAAGCTTGTAAATCATCATTGTAGTGGTGGGGATATGTTCAGGCTACTGAGACATAATTACTGATATAATGCCAGCGTACTTGAATTATATGTAGAGACTCTTTCTGGTATTATTGCACATATCATGTCAAAGTTGCAGGGTTTACTGTCTTTACATGGTCATGAAGTTCAAATTTCACACAGACATGATTTATTAATGATTGTAACACATTAAAGGGATAGATAACTTGACAAAATTACAATTCTGTCATTATTTACTTTTATTTATATATTTCTCAAAAACAATACTGTGTGTGTGTGTGTGTGTGTGTGTGTGTGTGTGTGTGTGTGTGTGTGTGTGTGTGTGTGTGTGTGTGTGTGTATGTGTGTGTGTTCTGCAGAAGAACTTTACTTTATCAACATATTTACTGTTTACGTTTTGTGGCTATACTTTTAAAACAGCCTGCGTTTGAATGTTTATCCTGGTTGTGTATTCCATTGTAAATGCACTACTGTAAACCAGATTTTTGCTTGTTTTTATTCTTTTTAGTCTGCAATAAGTGTCTGTGGTGTGCGTCAGATGCGGCCCGTGGAGCTGGTTTTGAACCTGGAACGTTCCTGTAATTATTTGAACTCTGTGGTAAGCAAACTTTCATATTTCAGACGTACAAAACAAACAAGACAATGGCAAATAAATGATCAAATAAGACAATGATTAAGTGATTTTGGCAGGAATTATGTTGTACAGCAGCAACAATCTTGGCAGTGATGTCAGCGGCGGGACACTTAGCATTGAGACACGCGCACACACACACACACACACACACACACTATGTTGAGATATGCCATAACTCTGAACTCCGCCCTCGTGACATGTGTTGTGCTCTTAAACTTCCCATCAGACACCCATGAGCAACAAGAGAAACATGCATTCATCGTTCGGGTGACTCCATCCATCAGCACTCTCAGGTGTGACACTGTCCTGTCTGTCTGTCATCCCTTCACTCAGCTGTCTCTCATCAATCGTTTATTTCCTCTCTCAGCTTTCATCTGAAATGTCGCTCTGCAATCCGGCCTCCTCTTAAAATCACACCTAGCCTTTATTTCCAGAGTTGTTTTTCTGCCTGTCAGTTCTGATTGGACCTGTTCCTCCTCTTCATCCTCACTCATTTATAAATGACAATTTCTCTCTCTTCAAAACACTTCAGACTTGACACTGAGTGCAATCAAACCATACAGACAGACAGACAGACAGACAGACTGAGAGACGGATACGGGCAGCATGACAGATGAGAAGACATCTATAGAACAGTAGAATGTTAGAATGATAGAGCAATAGATAGACAGAACGGTAGATAAAAAGATTCAGAAAAGACAGACAGACAGATAGACAGACAGATAGATTGATATACAGAACAACAGATAGAACAATATACAGACAGAGCGAAAGAACGATAGTCAGACAGACAGACAGACAGATAGATAGATAGATAGATAGATAGATAGATAGATAGATAGATAGATAGATAGATAGATAGATAGATAGATAGATAGATAGATAGATAGATAGATAGAACAAATGGTGGATGGATGGATAGAGAGAAAGATAGAGAGAGACAGAAGCAAACAGAAGAAAAGACAGAGACAGAGAGATGAAGAGAAATAAAGGCGGGGAAATGGAGAGACAGAGATGGATGGATGGACAGAGTGTCCTGCAAAAAATTTCAGAAATAAAAATCAAAACAAACACACAACAACAGGGCAACCCCCCCCCCCCCCTCTCTCTCTCTCTCTCTCTCTCTCTCTCTCTTTAAGTGTGTATTTAAACTTCTGGAATCACAAAATAAATTGTGGTGCATTAATTTAATATATATCAATGGTATGTCATATATTGTGTTGGGGGGCATTCGAGTCAAAGGCTGAGAACTGCTGCACCTCATATTGGAGTGAGGATATCACCAGCAGACGACTTCAATAATTCACAACTGAATAACACACCAGTGTGTGTGTGTGTGTGTGTGTGTGTGTGTGTGTGTGTGTGTGTACTTGTACAACTATCTTTGTGAGGACCAGTTTGAGTTTTAGACCATTGGAGTGAGGACAAAGAGAGTAAACTAAGGACATTTCACTTTCTGAGACCCCTTTAAAGGCCTGTTTGAGGGTCAAGACTTGGTTTTAGGGATAAGGTTATAATTAGGTTAAGGGTAGGTTTAGGGTAAGGGTTCGGGTTAAGCACCTGGTTGTGATGAGTAAGGTTAGGGTAATCGGCTAGAGATTGCATTGTGTCAATGAATGTCCTCATAAAGATAGATGTACCAGAGTGTTTGTGTGTGTGTGTGTGTGCTCGGGCGTGTGTGTATGTGTGTGTGCGTGTGTGTGTGTGTGTGTGTGTGTGTGTGTGTGTACGCACGTGCTGGAAGCAGCTGCGGACGCTGGGCTCGATGTTGCTCCCGCCGAAGGCCGCCACTTCTCCCAGCTGTCTCGGGATCTGGATGACATCATGCAGCAGGAGACCCAACTGCCTCTGATCACACGTATCGCCCGCAGACGACACCTGATTAAACAGACCTGAGACACACACACACACACAGATCAGCCCTGACGTTTAGGGAACACTTTATTTCGATAGTCTACTTTAGACATTCTACTGACTATAGGTAACTTTACAACTACGTCAACTTATTCTACTAACCCGAGACCTCAAGTCAAATAATACACTAATAGTTAGTTGACATGTTGTTGCAAAATTACTTATAGTTAGTAGAATGTCTAAAGTGCACTATAGAAATAAATACGTTTATAAAATAATTTCTTTTAATTTGCGTTCGTAAAATGTTAAGAGAGCAAAAGATGTTGAGACATGAGCGCAAAAAAGACGATAGACTCAGAATCTTGACAGACATGAAGATGGATGAAAATATATATCTGTCTCGCATTGATGGATAGATAGCCAGACAGGAAGACAGAACGAGACAGGCAGAAAACCAGACAGACAGACAGACAGACAGACAGACAGACAGACAGATAGATAGATAGATAGATAGATAGATAGATAGATAGATAGATAGATAGATAGATAGATAGATAGATAGATAGATAGATAGATAGATAGATACTGTAGACACACAGATAGATAGACAGACAGACAGACAGATACTGTAGACAGATATACAGACAGACAGACAGACAGACAGACAGACAGACAGATAGATAGATAGATAGATAGATAGATAGATAGATAGATAGATAGATAGATA
>JARWKJ010000021.1:30150946-30183446 GCA_029959095.1 Rhinichthys osculus
TTCAGTGACTACCCGTAAAATTGATATTAAAAATGTGGGACCAGAAATTATTCCGACACTTTGACCAGACCATGTGTTTTTCTTTAATTGCCAATGCGACCTTTTTACACACAGACTGAACACAATGAAGCATTGCTTGGTGATTGGTTGAGCCAAACTGGTATTATCTAAGTGTGTAGTTAAATTTAACAACAGACAAAACCAGTCAAATATCCACTGATCTGATAACTCTGATCTGATTTGATATTTTAACACCATTTCCGAAACTATAGCGAATAAACTGTGATAATGTGAGAAATGTCGAAGGTGTCTGAATACATTTTGGTTTGACTGTATTTCATATATACAGAAAGCAACACAATAACAGGCAATCAGAGCATACGTGATGTTTAAGATAGAGTTATGTGGACTGATATAATAGAAACCGAGATTACGGGCAGAATGTCATGTTAAAGCAAACACCCGATTAACATAATTAACATCATGGCGTCACGCTCAGCTAGAACACGCGTCAGCGACTGAACACCATCTTTGATGGAGCGATGGATGACATATTCCCTGTTAATTAGACCTATTAACAACTCAAAAAACAAACACACGATGCAAATAACGATGTGAGGTGGTGGAAGACATCACGCACGCACACACACACACACACACACACACACACACACACACACACCTAACAGATTCTCTTTGTGCTGTTAATTGGGCCTCTCTAAGTTAATTGAGCCGATGGAGTGAGACGATGCAGCTCTAATCACACACACACACACACACACACACTTACAGCAGAGGGCTTTCTGTAGCCGGCGGATCTTCATAGCCGTCCTGTATGCGGAGAAGCGCACATTGTTGAGGTCAGCTATATGGAAACAGAAGAGAAAGCACAAGAAAAGTGAACAACACTCGGCCTGTAAAGTGAACTTCCTGTGAACCGAGCATGAAGCACAGAACTCTGTGTGTGTGAGAACAGATGACAGATTTTACTGACGAGTTCTGATGATTCATCTAAACAACACTCTGACATGTTAAATCCATAAACAGCCGAGCATCTGACACACACACGCATCCGCATAATCCATTTGACCACATACGTTATAAACAGCATATTTAATGAAATATTTCGACACGACATGCAGATTGATACAATGTTTGACTACATCTTTAAAACAAGGTCTGTTAATGAGCGTGTTCACAAGTACGAAGGTTAATAAGTAGAAGAAAAAAATGTAAAGGTCATGTAACAGGTTGAACTGTTCTTATTAAGAAAAGGTCAAAAGTGGTTAACACAAAATATGATTAATAGAGCCGGCGAGATGTCCGTCTTATCTGTCAACTGCACTCATATCACGTTTGACATCAGCCGGAAAGCAATTTGATTTTAAAATCCATTCTAACATGGTTTTCATAACTATCAGTGTGTTGTTGTGAACGTAAACACACTCGTTAGCATTAGCAACGAGATTTGACGACCTAGCCTGACACAAAACTTGACGGATTCTATTCAATTCTCAAACCCCCAAAAAGTTCATTCTGTTTTGAAATCCTGTCTTCTTTTAGATGTATCGTGCATGCAAAATGAGTTAAAATAACATAATATTAAATACATCAAATGAAAATAACTTTTTGACTGTTAACTTAAACTATTACAAATATTTAATCAAATAAAATTTAAACATAAGATAAAATTTAAAACTGAAAACTAAAAAAAACTAAAATAAAAGGTTGCCATTTACCTGAAATAAAATATTATTATATAATTAAAAAACTACAACTTAATCTAAAATTAAAATATAGAACATACAATCTTATTCGAGACATTAATGAAATAACAACAGTATTAATTATTTTTGATATATATATACCTGAACCAAACACAAAAATAATGTTTGTGTGTGTGTGTCGACTCTAGAGGTTTCCTGCCTCACATGAACACACACCTGCACTGACAGTGGGCCTCTGCGGACACTTGCTGTCCAGTATTTATCCATCTGTGTATTTTGGTGAGACTCGAGTTTCTCTCAGCGCATCTCTCGGGGTACAAAAGACGTATTCGACTCTGTGTGTGTGTGTGTGTGTGTTTGTATCACTTACAAAGAGAATGATACAGCTCCGTCATCTTAGGATGGTCCCAACATGTCGTCTGACTGTGATGACTGCAGAAGAGGACAGAGAGGGAGAATTAGACTCTGACAAACACACGACTTACACCGTCTGTTGTTATTGTGTGTGTGCTTGTGAGAGAGACGCTATCTTGGACACAAAAAGGCTTGCGGGGGTGAACGACTGAGCTGAATGAGAAAGAACCAAAGAAAGGAGATAAAAATCTAGAGCAGAAATGGAGGAAGAGCACACAGAAGTAGGGAAACGTGTGTGTGTGTGTGTGTGTGTGGACTGGATTCTTTGTGCTATCTATTTCTCTTGGTTGAGGTCAGATGTGACCTGACAGATCCACCCAGAGCCCTGGAGAAGTGTCCACTCGGCTGACCTCACTAACACAGCTGCCATTACATGCTCACCGCTTCCCTCAGTGTCCGGCACATGCACACACACAGAAGAAGCGGGTTCGCATGGATATCGACGGGATTTTAGCCAATCAGAAGTGATCAGTAATTGGTCAGGTTCACTGGGTCTAAATAATAATAATGTTCCTATTTCTACTCTTCACTGGTTTTCCAACTTAAAGGGATACTTCACCGCTGGCAAAATGAGATTTCAATAACACTTGGCTGCCTGCACAGTAAAAAGGCTTCTTTTTTTATCTTTTCTTTTTTTACAGAGTGTCTATTTACATAAAGTGTAAATTTGCTTGGCTTTGCTTAAACTACGGAAGACACTGGGTTGTTAGTGTCTTGTTGTTCCATGGCAGAAAGTATTGACGCAAATCAACACGAGGTCAAACCCCCCTTTTTGCCAAACTCCCTCTAACCTCTTTTTTTCCATCACATATCAGATCGGAAAGGCATTTATTTTCAATAAAAATGAAGAAAATATTCGAAAAGTGGAAAGAGTGTCTAACGTGTGTTTAATAAAGTGTTTATCGGTTAAGGTTAGGGGTGGATGTAGGGAGGGCTTTATTGTCCCAATAAGGTGCTATTCATTTAATAATTTAAATAAATATAATAATTTATACTCTATGTTATTGTTTCATGCCGTTTAAAGCACAACAACACTAAGGTTCAAATAGTATCTGCAACTACTTACAAAATTACTACTCTTTACACTTATTGCAAAGAAAATACTGCTATTTTTAGTGCAAATAGAATCTACCGCTATTTTCACTTAGTTTAAATAACATCTATCGCTATGTGCACATTGTAAAAAGCCTCAAAAAGTCATTTTGCTGAGTATTCTCGTAAACACAGTCGGTTTTGAATGTAAATGTAAAGCGTTGAGAAAGAAAACGCATGTGCAACAGTATATTGGATCCGTGCATTCGGCCTTAAAGTGACAGCAGCCCAATAGCACTGATTCAGTCATTAATGTTAATCGGACAACAAAAGACAAAGAGAAAATCACTCAGTGCTCTTGAATTTATATATTTTGTAGCATTAATAAGGATTCATCTATATTTAATGTATACAGTGAAGACTATGCATGTTATTTTACATTTGATTACTTTATTCAAGCTATTACTTATCTGAATACCACTGTTGCTTTTTGAAGCTTCAAAGTTGGTCACCATCCACTTACATTATATGGACCAACAGAGCTGAAATATACTTCTAAAATCACTTGTGTGTGCTTTGCAGAAGAAAGCCACACACCTCTGGTATGGCATGAGGGGTAGCCACTGATGAAAATTAATATTTTTGTGCATTTTGGCTATTTATTTAACAATCAGGCATTGAATACATCCTGCTAAATAATGGTTGGAGTAGTTATAGTCTTGAGTCCAACACCAGAATTGCTTCCCACACACACTCCCAGGCAAACGAGGCTGTGTCTCACTGAGTTTCTGTTTGGGAGGGACAGAGCGAGAGAGCCAGATGCTGTCAGCAGGTGTTAAGTGAATCTCCTCGTCTCATTCACAGGTTGATGAGAGGTCCTCTCCGCTCCGCTGGCGTCGGCGAACGGCTCATACCGTCTCAGACTGTCCATCTCAGCCAGACCCAACAGACAGAACGCCAGGGACGAGTGCAGCTTTAAATAGACCCAGATGGGCGTTCAGGGTTCAGCTTTACTGACGCATGCATGGAGCCAGGTGACGGCGGATGATGGTTCTGTCACATAAATTGATTTTCAGCCGTGAGGATCAGCGAGGGCCGGAGTGTGTGGAGGGTAATCCGGCTGGTTACTGCACACGGGTGAAATACGCAGCTTCACCTCGGCTCTTCAGCAGGAGAACAGCGAAGAAGTGTCATCTTCTCGAAACTACAGTGAGCTGCCTCGCTGCCTAAACAGCTGCTTGTTACGGTGGCATACTAACAGTCCGAGACACTCAGGCAGCAAGTCCCCATGAAACCTCCATTTCTTAGTATATGTTAGCTTTAAGGTTATCTATAAGCTAATGGGCTCCAAAACAATGACAAAATTCAGATTTAGAAGAGATAAGCATTCACAACTAACAGTCTGTCACTTTCGTCAACATGGATCAATGATCTTGATGACATCACTCTCAATCTGAAGCCCCGCCCCCTATATTATAAATAGACGATGAAGCTGCGGCCGAAATCGGTCACTTGTTCACACATTTACTGTTTTCTACATGATGAATGGCACAGTGCACTATATAGGGGATAGGGAACGATTCAGACAGTGTAAATATGCTTTCCATTGGGCGAATTTACAGCGGATTATATGATCAGCTCGGTGCAGACCAAAATGTGTCGGACGATTCGGACCCATTTGAATTCTGCACAGAATGCTGTATTTTAATACAACCCAGACAACTTCCGGCAAATTTAGATTTCATCTGCCAAAGAGCTCATTCAAGCCCATTTCCAATCTGTCGAAATCGAGGCACCAATCAGAAGCGTTGGGGCGGGCTTTACACGATGACGACAGTGCTGGGATTTTGAAGCAGATTTTGTAGCCTACATTACAAAGATGGATGCCGCCGTCGAACATCACTCGTTCCAATCAGCTATCACGTCTGTTTAAAGCAATTTGAACGTTTCCTTTTTGTTAAAAACCGAGCAAAGAACAACACTCGGAGATGTTTCTCCGCCGCTCTGCATACGTCATCTCCTTCATCGCTCTGATTGGGTTTAGGTCTATCCGTGACGTCCGTTGGTGACGCCCCTCTGGAAATGATTTGTCTATGTCGCTTTGCCAGACCGTAACTCAGTTACAACTGAGAATGGTCTGGTTTTAACCAGGCTAGTATTTTAAAGCAATATGGAGGCGATTAGGAGGAGAAACTGTTAGACAGAAACAGCACTGATCGAGTGGAAGAGATAACACACCAACGAAAGTTTCAAAACGTCATCTACACAAAGTACACTTTCAAACTACACATCCTCAGCATGATTATGATCACTGTTTTGCTTTAGCAACAGTTTCATATATTAGACTTTGGCTGTCATAAGATGTCAAATGCGGCTTTATCAAGCTCAACAGCTCTGGCCGAGCTGTGATACGCCATTGGCTATTTTAAAAAGGGGAGGAGCTGCTGGATGTGATCAAAAATACAGTGAAAACAGTAATATTGTGAAATATTATGACAATTTAAAATAGCTGTTGTGATGTTTTAAAAAGTATTGTATTCCTGTGATCAAAGCTGAATCTTCAGCATCATTACTCCAGTCTTCAGTGTCAAATGATCCTTCAGAAATCACTCTGATATGAGGATTTGATGCTCAAGAAACATGTCTGATTATTATCAAAGTTGACAACAGTTGTGCTGCTTCATATTTTTGTGGAAACTGTAATATATTTTTACATGATTTTCAGTACTGTAAATGTAGTGTAAATTAACAGCAGTGTAAATGTGCAAAGCACTGAAAACAACTAAGAAATAACAGCTTAGTTTCATTCTGCAGAAAGCAGGCGCTCGTACGGCAGCAGGCACGCGTTTACAGTAAAGGATGCGAGATGTGTTTTATTCACAGCGGTGAGCTGCGTACAGGATTAGCTGCTGCTCTCTCATCTCAGCGCACACACACACACACACACACACACACACTTCACTGAAGTCCAGGGAGCGTGTCTCACACACTGAGATGAATAAACATGAACTTTTCTCAACTCATTATATTCACAAAACAGTCTTAAGAGTTACAGAAATAAGCTTTTCTACAAAAATACTTTGTAGATAAGATACTTTTCTTTTCTTACGACCTCTCTCTGTCACTCTTTACGCAGGTCCGACATTTGAGACATCATCATCTCCACTCGACATGCTCTAAAATCTCAGCTCATACTAACCAACACACACACACACACACACACACACACTAGTTTCAAACATGTTTCATCCCTTTGATCTCTCCAATTAATGTTTGACTATGAGTCGGCATAAGTATTGGTGTGTGTTAGAGAAAGTTTGTGTTTCAGTGGAGAAGAGATTTCACTTATGTGAGCCGCAGGAACTATGACTTATATAAGACAAATCCTAATGAGAACAGACAGCAATTCGGGGCATTATTTTATAAAATAATATTTTAAAAAATGTGAATAATAATAATAAAAACAACAATAATTGTTATAGTTACTGTATATACATAAATAGACACATATAAATGCACACACACACACACACACACACACACACACACACACACACACACACACACACACACACACACACACACTAACAGCTATTAAATACTATTCAAATAACAGTAAAACCCTTTCAAACATATCTCTTCTAACATAACACAATATTAATAAGAATAAAAATACATTATTTGTATATTTCCTTTGTATTTATTAGTTCAGTAAGGTGCCATGCAATAAGCACAATAATGTTCTGGTGGGCAGGTTAACATAAATAAACAAACAATACTGTGCATAGAAAGGACCAAAAGCAAACAGGAAGAGATCTGAAACCACATTTGAGACCAGGAACAGTGTGAATGCTTAGAGAACTGGGTTCTTTTACACTTTTTGACCACTTAAAGATGTTTGATTAAAGATAACCCAATGGTGAAAACACCTCGCCACACAAAATACCCACTTACTTTGTCGCAATTCTTCTCACTTTAAAGTCATTACACAGACGAATCAGTTGGTGCAGATTGCCCTGCGCCGAGCTTTGTCTTCAGAGGGGTCAGGGCATTCCCAGAGAGTCAGCGACTTTTAATTAGAAAGGCCAGTACGCTTTGCTAATTCGCCCAGCCTCACGGCAGGAAGATCAATGAGCCGCGAGGACACACTGTACAGAGAAGCAAACGTTTGTTCTGGAGAGCAGCGCTCTAGATGTGAGAGTCGCACACAAGGGTTTTGAGGAAATGTAAGAAAGATTCCCTCGGGAAATGAAACGATGAAGGGGAAAAAAGGATCTCTGGTGTATTCATGAATGCACAGCCATATGGGTGCTGTCAGAGCCATACGCGCCAAAGAAGTTCAGCTACCGGCCATTCCTCACAACACACCTGCCGCCCAGCACACACACACTTTCACAGGCCCCTTTCATCTCCTTTTCTACACTACAAAACTCCAGGGATCTGGACGACATGGAACAATCCGTTCGCCACAATTCGGCAACTCCGTTTAGTGACTAATAACTGCAGTAACCATGCATTTTAATGGACACTATATGTACCATGGAGAATTTTTTATAAAGTGTATTATTCTTTCTCTCGGTTACTATTATTTTTTCACATGTCATTCATCCTCCGCTATTACTGGATGATTTCCAAGCCGGTCCATTGTCAGGATGCTGTATGCAACAATCACTCACTCTCTCTCTCTCTCTCTCTCTCTCTCATTGTCTCTCGAGGCTTGATGGGCACTTGAAGGGACAATGTATTCAGGCAAAATATCAGTATCTGAGGGAATTGCCTGTCGTCTGCAGAGACGTTGTGAAATCACGCATGCATTTACTGAACAAACCCAGCTTGCCATGGTGGCTTGAGTTTGACTGTTTTTACATGACAGTTATAGAGAAGAACCAGACGCTGGGGTCCTAGATTAGTGAGATACATGTATAATGTCAGGATTTAGGATATTTATTTATGATGTAAGATTTGAAAATAATAATAATATTTGTATTCATCCTGGATGCATTAAATTGATCAAAGGTGCTAGTAAAGACTTTTGAATTGTTACAAAAGATTTCGATTGTTCTTTTGATTCACTTTCTATTCATAAATATTATAATACAATAAATTATAACACTTATAGCAGCACAGTTTAATGGTTTCCAACATTGATAATAATCAGAAATGTTTCTTGAGCATATATATCATATTAGAGTGATATCATTATGTGACACTGAAGACTGGAGAAATTATGCTGAAAATACAGCTTTGATCACAGGAATAAACTACATTTTACAATATATTACAACAGAAAAAATTATCTTGCATTTTATTAATATTTCACAAAATGACTGTTTCTTACCGAACCCAAACTTATGAATGGCAGTGCATGTGAAAATGCACAATAATCTGCTTCTAAAAGTAATGTGGAACTTAACAGAGAAGCACACGAGCCGTACATCAGTTCGCTGGGGCGTTTCTAAGTTCAGAAAGAGGATTTCACACCAAACGTGAAAAAAACGTTGCCGTCAAATAGAGTCGGTTCTGCTTCAACAGCTGCAAAGTGAAAGCACCCTTAAAGAGATCAGTCCACGTGGAAACAGATGTGTGAGTGTGTCAGACACAGCACTTACTTGATGTAGTAGGGCACTTTATTCTGGGACACCGCTCTCTGCCAGGGCGTCTGCACTGAAGCTGCGGACACATAATAAAAGATTAGATGGGGTCTGCTCATGATGGTGTTGGGAAATGAAGCATTAATTAAGAACATCTCTCTCATATCAGCGGACTCTTTTAATTTCTCCCGACACTGAACCCTCGTTCCAGAGGTACACACTTGATGATTTATGTTACACATCTGCTCTCTCAGCAGAATGTAGTGTACGCAACACTGCTTTTGAAGCTAATGGCATGGGAAACGGGATGATACAACTTCAAAGACCAAACTCGAAAAGTTTGAATCGCGTCAGCATTACCCAATACACTGAACTCTATGGATCGAAGTGTCAAGCTGCGGAGTAACTCCCAGCGCAGTCATGGGATGGAGAAGGGATGGGAAAGGACAAGATGGGACAGAAAAGGACATGGCGGGTGTTGTAACTAGGTTTAAAAAATATATTTGCTGCCATTTGCCGCCAACCTTTCAGGAAAAAAAGGGGAAACAAGGTTTGATGAGACCTTGAGATGAGAGAGAGAGAGAGAGAGAGAGAGAGAGAGAGAGAGAGAGAGAGAATATAATCTGTATGTAGTGTTTTTGTTACATCTTGTTGTTTCATTTAAATGTAACTGGCACAATAAAGCCAATAAAAGGGAGCATTAAAACTGCTAAAATAAATCTAGTGTGTGTTCATGACTGCTCTTGACAGTCCACTAAAACAGAAAATAGTAGACGATTAACCTCTGAATTATTAAACACAAAAGCTTCGCCACAGCTTAGTGTGTGTGTGTGTGTGGACTGTGATGTCTGATTTTCCACAGTATCTGACACTGGCTGCTTAATTTTACATGGCTGACAGTTATTGTTTGTGCGCGAGTGTAAACTTGTGTCAATTAGAATCAAATGAATTTTAATTAGTTGTGTCCCCTCAATAAGAGTGAAGTGGCAAATGTCTGCGACAACGACACTGATTACATTAACACTCTACACAATCAATTACATTGTACATTTTGCATGAACAATGAATATTAAAAAAAGGTAGAGTAACAACTGAACAAAAAAAAATAATACGCTAAAACACAATAATAAAAAAGACAGTGGTTTACATTCGGACCACGTAACATCGGACCATTCTTCAACAAGCCGCATGATTTAAAGTATCATTTATGTCAAAAGGTGTGAAATGAGTTATGCAGTTTTAAAAGCTTTGTTTAGGGGTTTGATAACATTACTAACAGTAAGTATAAGCAACATCTTCTGAAAAGACCAACAACTAGACCAGCACTAAACTAGCACTAACCATTGGAAATTCATGCAGGTCTTTTTAAAGGGATAGTTATATTTATGTATTAATGCAAGAACCAGTCACTTTTTAGGCAGGGTTGAAGAATAGCAACATAACGTTGACATGATTGTGTGAATGTATTCATATGTTTCTACTGTTTAAATGTGGGTTAGTGACTCACTGGATAAGAAGTGTTGAGAGGAAGGTCCAAAATCCCTGTGTGCTTCCCGTAGGAGCTTCAACCTGTCCTCTACAGACGCCTGGAGAGAGACGGAGAGAAAAAGATAAGTTGGATAAGTATCACAAGCATGCTGAAAAAATGCATCCACACACTCACAGCAGGGTACAAAACTCAGCATTTGAAAGACAGTAATGAACAGACACACTGTTGAGCAGTCTCAGTGAGTGTTTGAAAGAGATCCTGTGGAAAACAAATATGGTCTCATCACAGCTCAAACAAACACACACACACACACACACACACCAATTACTCTATTGAGAACAGCATACACTCCCATACACACAGACTGGGTTAATTACACAAATCACCTTTAGAGAAGGAAGGATTCATTAGAAGGAATAGAAAAAAGAAAGAAAAAGGGTAAATAAATGGAAGGAAACATTCAGTGAATGAGAGAAAAGAAAAGAAAAGTAGTAGTATGCAGAGGACCTGCATGAAAGGAACAGGAACAGGAACAGGAACGGAACGGAAAGGAAAGGAAAGGAAAGGAAAGGAAAGGAAAGGAAAGGAAAAAAAAGGAAATGAAAGAAAAGGAAAGGAAAGAAAAGGAAATGAAAGGAAAGGAAAAAAAGAAGTATGCAGAGGACCTGCATGAAAGGAACAGGAAAGGAAAGGAAAGGAAAGGAAAGGAAAGGAAATGAAAGAAAAGGAAATGAAAGAAAAGGAAAGGAAAGAAAAGGAAATGAAAGGAAAGGAAAAAAAGAAGTATGCAGAGGATGTGCATGAAAGGAAAGGAAATGAAAGAAAAGGAAACAAAAGAAAAGGAAATAAAAGGAAAGGAAATGAAAGGAAATGAAAGAATAGGAAAGGAAAGGAAAGAAAATGAAAGGAAAGGAAAGGAAAAAAAGAAGTATGTAGAGGACCTGCATGAAAGAAAAGGAAAGGAAAGGAAATGAAAGAAAAGGAAAGGAAAGAAAAGGAAAGGAAAGAAAAGGAAAGGAAAAAAAGAAGTATGCAGAGGATGTGCATGAAAGGAAAGGAAATGAAAGAAAAGGAAACAAAAGAAAAGGAAATAAAAGGAAAGGAAATGAAAGGAAATGAAAGAATAGGAAAGGAAAGGAAAGAAAATGAAAGGAAAGGAAAGAAAATGAAAGGAAAGGAAAGGAAAAAAAGAAGTATGTAGAGGACCTGCATGAAAGAAAAGGAAAGGAAAGGAAATGAAAGGAAATGAAAGAATAGGAAATGAAAGGAAAGAAAAGGAAAGAAAAGGAAAGGAAATGAAAGGAAATGAAAGGAAAGGAAATGAAAGGAAAGAAAAGGAAAAAACAGTCCTTCCAGAAAAACGCGAAGTTTTTTTGTGATTGTTGCGGGCAAAAATCCTTGATTACGCGGCCCGTTTTCTTTAAAAATGCGATGGAATATGCGGGATGTTTATGCAATTTTTTGCGATGAAATTGCGGGAACTTGCAAAAATTGCGGGAACTTGCAAAAATTGCGGGAACTTGCAAAAACTGCGGTTTGATGAAAAAGAGGGGAAAAAAGTGATCCCCCCCAACACCCTGTTCTCACTAGGCTACTACCTTAATGTAAAGAGTCCTTTCTTATTACATCCTATGATAAGCAAACATAAACATCACAGAAAGTGCCGGAAATATTTAATTTCTCATCTTGTTTTATTTCAGACTGTATCGAGTGGAAATAAGGTGTGGCCCCTTTAAGAGCTGCGCGCTCCCTGTCTCTGTCTGCAGTATTATATTGTATGTGCCATGCGCCTCGAACACCACATGTGTGCGGGTAATTTCTGTTTGATGCTACTTCTTTTATCTTATTTTGTTTATTAAGTAACGACGTGGACGGTAGAACGTGTGACAGACAGTTACGAGTTCGATTTGGGAATAAAGTGCGAGTTGTGAGATGCCAATCGCCTCCGTGAGTCTGTCTGGCCTCTGCAATCACTTCAGCTGTGAGCTAACGTTATCCCTATTTTTCTTCCCGACACAACGCGTTACAAGACCTTAATAAACAACACATCAAACTTACAAAACATTGCTGAGTCGAACAAGTTCTGTAGCTTTACTAGAGGAATATGCTACAACTTCAGTAAAAATGAATAAATGAAATATTTTAAAATAAAGTGTGCTCCTGTTTTACAGCTTTTCGATGATGTTCACGTCGCGTAATTACTTCACTTCATAACGTTCCCATGGCAACAGGGGGAAGTGGCTGCTCTTGTGTGAAGCAAACGCAACATTTTCCAACTTTCTGCTAAGATATACGTCATGTGACTTTTTTGCGACGAAAATGCGGGGATTATGAAATCATGCAAGCCCCGCATATTTTGCGCAGAAATCAGCAATTTATGCGGCGGAATTGCGGAGTATTTGAAAAAATGCGACCCCCGCATAAATATGCGGACTTTGGCTGATTTTGCATTGAATTCAGCGATCGCATAATCACGTTTTTCTGGAGGGACTGAAAAAAAGAAGTATGTAGAGGACCTGCATGAAAGGAACAGGAAATGAAAGGACAGGAAAGGAAAGAAAAATAAAAGAAAAGGAAAAAAAGATGTATGCAGAGGATGTGCATGAAAGGAAAGGAAAGGAAAGTAAAGGAAATGAAAGAAAGGAAAATGAAAGAAAAGGAAATTAAGAAGTATGCAGAGGACCTGCATGAAAGGAACAGAAAAGGAAAGGAAATGAAAGAAAAGGAAAGGAAATGAAAGAAAAGGAAAGGAAATGAAAGAAAAGGAAAGGAAAGGAAAGAAAAGGAAATGAAAGGAAAGGAAAAAAAAAGAAGTATGTAGAGGACCTGCATGAAAGAAAAGGAAAGGAAAGAAAATGAAATGAAAGGAAAGGAAAAAAAGAAGTATGTAGAGGACCTGCATGAAAGAAAAGGAAAGGAAATGAAATGAAAGGAAAGAAAAGGAAAGGAAATGAAAGGAAAGAAAAGGAAATGAAAGGAAATGAAAGAATAGGAAAGGAAAGGAAAGAAAATGAAAGGAAAGGAAAGGAAAGAAAAGAAAATGAAAGGAAAGGAAAAAAAGAAGTATGTAGAGGACCTGCATGAAAGAAAAGGAAAGGAAATGAAAGGAAAGAAAAGGACAGGAAAGAAAAGGAAAGGAAATGAAAGGAAAGGAAATGAAAGGAAAGGAAAGGAAAGAAAAGGAAAGGAAATGAAATGAAAGGAAAGAATGAAGGATAGGAATATGTAGAGCACTTGCATGAAGGATGAGAAAGAGGAAAGTAAGAGAAAAGTAAATGAAGAGGAAAGGAAATAGTAAACAGGAAAATGATAGGAGGATGAAGAGGACTTGCATGCAAAGGTACAGAAAGAGGAAGGACAAAGAAAGGAAAGAATAGAAAAGGCAAAAAAAAAAAGAAAAAAAAGAAATGGAAGAAAACAGACAGGAAATGAAAAAGAAAAAGGAAGTAAAAGAAAAGAAAGGGGAGTATGCAGAGGACCTGCATGAAAGGAACAGGACAAGGCAGGAAAGGAAACAAGAAAAGAGTATGCAGAGGAAAAGGCAGGAATTAGGCGTAGGCAGAGGACCTGCAGTAGTTTCCAGCGCATGTTGAGGTTGTCTAACTGGCGGCTGGTGGTGGAGGACAGCTGGACGTCCAGTGGGGTCAGCTGACCTGCCAGATCATTCACAGCTCGAACGTCCTGCTTCAGAGGAGCAGTCTCCTCACGGAACGCCTGAGACACACACATTACCACAATCACATCACCAGCTTTATCTCTGCACATCGCACAAACACACATTTAAAGAAATCACCCGCCGGAGCCTTTGGAAATGACTCACACCATGTGTGAGAGGTGTAACAGCGTCATTTTATGATAAAACTACACAAAAAAAAATGCTTTAGGCAGGAAAATGATTGATTGTAATAATTGTTAAAGGAACAGTTCACAAAAAAGGAAGTTCTGTCACCATTTACCCTACCAGTGTGTTCTTACAAACCCAAACGATTATGTTTCTTTCATGGAATATGTTAAGACGGAGATGTTAAACTGGATGTTCACATGGTTCTTTTCCACACAATGGAAGTGAAAAAGACTAGAAATACCCCAGTTCACGATATTGTTAGTGTAGAGAAGCATCCAGATAAACATCATCTGTTATTCTTCAAAGAAGGAAGACAGACATACAGGTGAGACTGATGACAGAATTGTACCAATTATTCCTTTAATATGCCATGATGACTTGGCTGAACTTTTTCTGATCTCATCCCTAGCGATTAAGGAGCTCGACCTGGACTCATCGTCCACTTGATACAGGCCACAGTCGGGAATAAGCACAGTGATGAGCTCACCGTTGTCCTTTCGATGTGATCCTGTAGGGAATCTATGAGAAGGTCTCCCACGGGTTGCCATCCTGCCTTGAGCTCCTCGGCCTGGGCTAGACGCAGGTCCAGTTGGTCCATGGAGCTCTGGAGGTCCTGGAGTTTATCTAGCGCTCTCTCCACCTGCTCTTGCCAGGTGCCCGCGTGTCCCATCAGCCTGTCCCAGCGCTCACCCACCTCTGCGGTCTGCTTACGGATGGCCTTCGCCACCTGCTGGGCCTTCTCCTCCGGGGTCGGCTCTGAGGAAAACCACGGACACAAACTCCATTCAAGTTACGTCTTCACTTCAGTTGACGTTATTTTAGACAAGTTCTCTGAAAGGATCTAAAAAGGTACATTTGGATTTTACAGTACTAAACACTGAAACGCTAAAGCATATACAGATGCTCTGTCTCAAACTCTTCTAAACTACAGAGGAGCCTAAAGGCCCATTCACACAAAGATGACTATATAAATAACTAGCAATAATTATATTAAAGTGCCCCATTTCGAATATTACCTTTCATGCAGTGTGAAATATAGCTAAACGGTCTGCAAAGTTGTAAAGTCGAAAGTGCATGATAAATAAAGTTATTGTCTCCCAAAAGGAAGAATCGACTCTGAACGGCCTATACGAGTCATCGGGAATTCCAGTCTCACTTCTGTGAACTGTGAGCAATGCGGAAATACATTTGCATAATGGTTTTTATTGGCTGCCCATGAACAACATCTATTTTGATCCGCCCTCAAACACTGTAGCTGGTTTGTGTTGTGTGCATGTCGCAAATTAGTGCTAAATTCAGTGCTATTATTGCAGATTATATGTTGTTCTTACTACTTTGAGTAAAGATAATAGATGGAGCAAGATTTGTTTTGCCAACTTTAATGTTACATCAGTCATTCATGTTAGTGCTGGGCGAACATATGCACTGTTATAGATACAGTTCCCGCATGTGCACCACAATACATTAGAAGAGGAATCACATTTACAACTTCTCACAATGTACCTCAAACTGAGTAGTGAATCACTGAGAAACATCCTGCTCAACTCGTCCTTGCGATGGAGGTTTGGGTTGAATGACTAGTTCTTCCAATGTTTCATTATTGGACTCGCGGATTGATATGGTAAAATCGACGCCATTGTTAATGTCTTTACAGTGTGTACAATCGCTGAGGACTGAGGGAGCCTCCAGAGCTGAAGTTCAGTTATGGTAATAGTAGTTTAGCTTTCGTCGTGCTGTACGCTGTAGACCAATCACAAAAGACTGGACCATCTGACCAATCAGAGCAGAGTAGACCAATCACAACAGACTGGGCCATCTGACCAATCAGAGCAGAGTAGACCAATCACAGCAGACTGGACAGTCTAGCCAATCAGAGCAGAGTAGTCCAATCACAGCAGACTGGACAGTCTAGCCAATCAGAGCAGAGTAGACCAATCACAGCAGACTGGACAGTCTAGCCAATCAGAGCAGAGTAGACCAATCACAGCAGACTGGACAGTCTAGCCAATCAGAGCAGAGTAGACCAATCACAACAGACTGGACCATCTGACCAATCAGAGCAGAGTAGACCAATCACAGCAGACTGGACAGTCTAGCCAATCAGAAATAAAAGTTAGGAACCTTTAAAATAGCATAATAGGGGCACTTTAACAACATTTAACATCAATGGACGATAAGGTTCTGGTTTATGTTCTGTAACGAGACTTCACTATTCTCATTGAATTAGAGCGATTATTAAAACTTTTCATTGTAGTTAGCGTCCATATAAAACTACTGCCATTTTCACACCTGACTCAATTTTTTCACCGTTTTTTTCTTTTCTTTTGTTTTCAGAACATGGTGCGTTTTCTACCTTAGTTTGGTTCGTTTAGGTATATACAATCATGGACACTCAGATCTGCAAAATAATCGGTTCGAGATCACCTGAACTAGTTAGCCTTGAACCGATTGAAAACTAACTCTAGAGTGGTGTGGTCATGGTGAGAAAGCAATTTGAATCAACTGACCCCTAAACTAAGCTGTATCACAATTCATAATGGAAGCAGTGTCTGATTCTGTGGATGAGCACATTAGTAATCGTTTATCACATTACTTATTGAAAACCAAAGCGCTCCTCTTCATCTTGAAAGGTGATGAAGAGGAGCGATTGTGCGATTGCTCTTCTCAGAAACAGGTGCACTGCAAGAATGCTCTCCTGATGAAGGATTAATTCCAGCTCGAACTGATAAATTATAGGTATAGAGTGGGAATCAAGGCTTATATATATATATATATATATAATATGTGTGTGTGTGTGTGTGTGTAACAAAAGCTAGTCTGCATCTTGATGAGAAGAATCCCAGAATATAAACAGATGCATCAAATCAGATGTGCTTATGCAAGTCATGTTTTGAAATATAGCGAATAAGCGAATCGAACCAAGGAGAAAAAGAATTTAAGTCCCTGTTTTGAAACAAAGCAAACCATCTACAGGTCTAAACATGTCCTGTGTCCAATCAAAATGATAACCTTAGGTACTGATTATGAGCTTAGTATAATGTTTTATTTTCCAATATCATTGTGCGTTAAACAGCCATAACAAAAGTGACAATAATTTACCTTAGATCTTGGAAATAAAACACTATGTGAACAAGTGTGTTCCAGGGAAGATAATGATTTGGTATTGATTGAAATATTGATGTTTTAAAACACAATCGTCATCATGTTTTACCGCAGGACAGCAATTGCGAGACCATTTTCAGTCATCTTTGCAGCAATGCAATATGGAGACTGTACATAGGAACATTTATCTTTAGCAACACTATGAAAGTATATATACCGGTATAAAGATAGATATCTATGAGAACAATATGCATCACAAAACCTCAGTTTTCACAGTCCACACTGCAAAGCGAAAACAACGTTTTCAAATTCATCCACTTAGGAGAGCGTTTTTAAAAAAGCGCCGTCTTGGTTGTCAGAAATACTCAATGTGGAGGAAGGCCAAAACGGACAGAAAGAGATGCGTTTTCAAATGAATGGACAAGGCCTTTCGAATGCAGAATAATTTGACCACATACTGTCCGGAACCGTCTCTGCGTTTGGGATACGCATATGATCCCTAAAATGCCGCCAATGGGAAGCTTACTAGGTTTTCCAACAGAGTAATATAAACGGTCTGTTTTGAGCATCTCACATTTATCAATATGACAACAGTTTGACCCGTCAGCTTTTTAACTTTTCCACATTGCTTAGTGAGGGGTCACTTAAGAAAGTGTTTACTAATGAGTCCACTCAGCTAATGAGCTGAAGAGAGGGAGGTTTACAGACGACAGGAGGCAGATGTTTGGGCTATTTAGAGAGAGCCGAGGGCATGTCTACAGCATTAACATCTGCTCTTTCATTCAGCTTCCCGGCTCTTTTGAGGACGTGAGAAGGCACTTTAGCACAAACGGCAGGGCTGATTTCTCCATTCCACAAATGCTCACCTCTATCTTTCATCTTTATATTTCTGAATCAGCCAAGCGAGAACCAATTTACAATTCAAATGCGTTCAAGCGTTTCTGGAAAGGTTTGAAATTCAATTAAGATCCAGGGGTTGAATGGAAATGAAAGTGACGGTTTCGCAGCGGCTTGTTTATGCTCATTTGACGACGAACTGCGGAACAGATTGCTTTACATTTGGAAACATACAGTTCGACTTGGAAAACATGCCTTTGCGTGAACATTAGTTGTGTATGATTTTATCTCTGTTAGCTGCTCTTGCTCTTCTAGCTTTGATCGCAGGGATAAAAGAAGATGGAGATCGCTCAAGGACTCGGGATGGGAGATCGCTCGAGGTGTTCGGAGGGAGGCATGCGGAGAGAGATCAGAAAACACTGCCCCTCTCAGCCCAGATGACATCAATAGGAGTAAATGTGAATGTGTAAATGTGCAAATGTGTGGCAGAAATATTAAATAAGCGGCACACTGAATCTGCACCCTCAAAATGACATAGAAAAAGACTTCCATAAATGTCAAAACTTTCATTTGCAAGGCTCTACACAGCCATGGTTATTTTAGGGCTGTGAAACAAATGTATTAAAAAATGGACATACATAAATATCAATATAAAATAATGTGAATGTAAAAAATATTAATAATTTTAACTAAATAGAAGAACAATAGCTTAATACATTAAAAGTTTGCTATAACTAATCTTGATTAATCGCGGAGGAAGAGGGGGAAACATTAATGTACGCTCAAGAAGAGAATTACTTTGCATTAAATATATATTTAAAATTGCATAATTTGTTTTTTGCTCCCAGCCTTAGTTTGTTTCCGAAAAATTTTCCCTAGTTTGATAATACGTCCAGTCAAACACACACACACACACAACTGCCAATACATCCACGACACGCTGCTGTACAATATAGCTCAGGTGAATCACCCGTAGCTGATCTATACAGGTGGAGCTGGGGAAGGTGGAGGGTGTCTGAAAGATGCTACAGCAAATGCCGACCAAGTATATAAAGGTTGACCAGCGATCAGATCGGCTACTGAAACAGCAGGGACCAATCAGCTGTGCCCTATAGAGAATGATGTGATCACGGGCAGATTGAGTAAGAACCTGTCAGCCCCGCGCCATCTAGAGTTTCATGACTTTGTATTTTTCTGCACTTTACATATCTTCCCATTGTAAATCCATGGAACTCTAAACTCGAATGGAAACTGAATAACTTTCTTTATCCCGTGAAGCACAAAAGATGATATTCTGAAGAATGTTTCAACTGTTTTTGTCCATAAAATGAAAGTAAATGGACCCCACGCATGTGCTAGTTGACAGTCGGTGTTTTCGAGTGCAGCTTTTTGGCCGAGACACAGCCGATAAGAGCTGACGTCATCACTAGTTCTTTGAAGCTGGCTTAGTGTGACTTTGGCTTTGAGATGTCCTTCATGTCAGTAGCACAAACATTTGAGGATGAGTTATGCAGCGAAGTTTAAAATGTAGACTTAAGTGAAAGTGACATATAAAGGCCAAGTATGGTCACCCAAACTCGGAATTTGCCCTCTGCATTTATCCCATCCAAGTTAGTGCACACACATTAGGAGCAGAGTAGTGAAGACACACACACTGTGATACACACCCGGAGCAGTGGGCAGCCATTACGAGTGATTGGGGGTTGGGAGCCTTGCTCAAGGGAACCTCAGTCATTTACTGCCGGAACTGGAGTCAAACCAGCAAGCTTTGGGTTACCAGTCAGCCTCGCTAACCATTAGCCCACGACAGCCCTAATGGTTTGTTCAAATCCCTAACTCTCAGAATGAGCAGCAGTAATAGTTCTGCTTGCCTTCGCAAAAACGTCCTGCTCTGGATGACTTTGGCATTTTCTGAAAGACAAGAAACATTGAGCTTCAGGAAAGTTGAAAAGCAGAGAGAGCCTGCAGTCTCTGATCTGCCAATTAACCCGGATTCAGTGCGGGCATTCGCACACTCCTCCTAAACGCTTGCTGGAATCCGTGCGCATGCGTACGTGCTCTCACACACTCTTCTTCCATCTGATGACTTCTATCTGATGTTTGTCCTAAATTAGCTTTTCAAGCGGGTCCCAGAGGAAGTGTCCAGAGAGCTGGGGATCTTCCCAGACATCAGATACCACAGTTAAGAGCGTGTTGACAGGAGGTGTCCGACTTATCAGAGAGTCACTTACATCAAAGAGCATCCCTTAGAGAGTGTCAAAATAAACTCCGCTGGTCTATGTGTGTGTGTGTGTGTGTGTGTGTGTGTCTGTGATGTTCTCATACTGGTCTAAGTTTCTCAAGTCGTCCTTTTGCAGAGGTATTTTTAAGAGCAATCATTTATTGTAAAAGTTACTCTCTCCTTGCCTCATAGAGCACATGGATCAAAACTCACGTTATTCATGGTATAAATCAAGACTTGTGCATTTTATCCCTTTTCTCTTTCTTTTTTCTCTATCATTACACATCTGGGAGGATGGCAGGACAAAAGAAATAATGGGCTCTCACCAGTTTTGGGTTGCAGGTTCTTGCGTGGCTCTTCGGGTCCTTCGATTGGCTGTTCGGCCAGAAACATGTGTGCCTGATCCAATGAGCTGAGTACTAAATGCTCACGCTCCATAAGCTCCGCCCTCAGAGCCTGAAAACACAAACCAGAAACATCACATTACAACCCGTCAATCAATACTGTCATTAATGGAGCTTGATCGTGGAAAACAGCAGGACAGGAATAATAAAAAATCTAGTGGGAAAAACAATTAGGAAAACAGTCGACCAATCAACAAAGAGATAGAAAGACAGATGGATGGATGAACTACAAAGAGAAACAGATCAGTAACAGCATGAAGAAACTGATTTTTCACAACAAACCACATCTCAACTACAGATGAATCAAAGTTCCCTGAACTAGTTGAGGACATTCGTAGACAGACAGACAGAAGGTGAACGTGTGTGTATTGAGTCCGACCTCAGTGTGTTCCCCTACTGTCCACCACAGTGACCCTCGGTAATGTGTGTGTGTGTGTGTGTATGTAAAAACACTGTGGTATCAAATGTTCACAAGTTCTAATTTGTTTATTTAAATTTAAGTTATATTATAATATTTTATTATTTTGATGTTCTTACTATTATTCTATGTGTTCTAAGCATATTGTAAGTATTATTCTATGTGTTCTGGCAATATTGTATTATTTACAGACATGCCAATAAAGCAATTTAGAATTTGATAGTAGATAGATTAATACATACATATACAGACAGACAGAGAACTAGAACGACAGACAGATACGTACAGTAGATAGATCAAAAGAGACAGATATATTAATGATCAGTGAAGTGAAAGATTATGCCAGACTACTTTTAGTTTCCTCTTCATGAACTCCATTCTTTTTTAATCAGGCTTTTCCTTCTATTATGTCTGTCATTATTTGATGTTATATCATTTCTCATGCAAGCAAGCGCTCCATCCGAAGAGACCGAGAGAAAGAAAAAGTGTGTGTTTGTGTGTGAGATCAGTGAAAGCAAGATGAGAAAGCAACAAAGAGATCAAGAAAAGGTGAGAATGAGGGCAGAGAAAGATTGATAGGGTGGACGTATAAAAACGGACACTGAAGTGCAATTGCAAGCACAATCTCGGAGGTCAAACTAGGCATTTCCGCAGGGGCGCACGCAAATTAGCCAAACTAATAGCCGTTCCCTAACTCAGACACAACTAATTCCTGCCTTCGGGGAGCTTCACGACTTCTGTACACACACAAACACACACACACACTTAAATGAATAGCCAAATCTCAGCGGAGAGGGAAACTGGATTACCATTCCTCTGATAGTTGGGCCCCTAAGGCTCGACTGGAGAGCAGGGTCACGGCACCATTGCACACTTCTGAAACGGTCGTTAAACAGAGCCGGAGGAAGTGATAAGCCTTTTAATTACATCCTGCTACAGTAAACCTAGCAAACGCCATTAGAGGCCCGGATGAGGAGAGGGAGGAAGAGGAGCGGACCATTAAACAGCATTACTGAGACGTTCAGGGCCCATATTAAAGAACAATAAAGATTAGAGTAAGATGGACAAAGAGGCTCATATGAGGTCAAAGAAGAACATCACATTTGAGTATGTGCAGCTTGATAACTGGATAAACTGTGTTTCCCTATTAGTCAACAGAGATAAGGGAGTAAACTACTGAATATCACCTATATTGTTTTCTCAGTGTTTCAGCTATGGCAGCATTAAACAGAAAATACACACACAACTGTGGTTGCACATCAACTGAACTCACTATTGTTGTGTCAAGCTGTGATTGGCCTTGCAACCGTAAAAATTGCAACACTCCTTAAGTTTATCATGCTTTTCTTTTCTGCATTTTCTGTTCACTGAAAGCCCCAACGATAAATGACACGGTGTAAACGCTTATTAAAGGGTCATCGTTTGCTCACCCGCCTGACGCCTGTCCAACCCAGACGACTTTTGTTCATTTTCCAATCCCAAATGAAGATATTTTTTATATTCTCTCATCATTTTTGACCATCCATTGAAAGTCCACAAAACCAAACCTTCAAAAAGATTATAAAGAGACCAAAACTTAAGCTTCATAAAGACACAGTAAAAGTACTCACACTTGTTCCAAACCCATAAGAGAAATCACACAGAATATATATATAAATGTATATTTATATATATTTATATGTAACCTAGGAGTTTTCAGTCTTACCACTGAAAGTCAATGCAACACTTTTAAGCTTCAAGTTCATAAAGAGTTCATCTTTTAGCTCTTTTCCCACCAGCGTTTTTGAAAAAGTTGCCATCCAGCTGCAGCATTTTTGATCATTTTCGCAAAAGTTTCACGGCCCCCAGAATATATATTTTTTTGTATGAATATCTGAACATGCTTTATATCAAAAGAAAGAACAGAGCCTCTGCTTTAAAAAAAAAAAAAAAAACCCTGTTTATTCTTGCTTCATGCATTCTTTGTTTATCAACACTTGAATGTGGGTCAGTTTCATTAAAAAAAGGACCATTTGGAGTAACATTAGGCCGTTTTGATTTATATGCTGTTTAATGTTGATGATTGCATTATTTTATGCATCTGCTTACATATGCTATCACTTCCTTCTGCTTCTTCTTCACTTGTGTTTTAATCAGGAGATTCAGTACTGTTTCAGAAGATGTGTAATAGCGCCCCCTACCGTATAACAGTAAAAACACGGAAAGCAGGAAAATTACATCAATGGCGGGGAACGATGTCTTAAAGTTTGGGTGAATTAAAGGTGAATTTGGGTGAATTAAAAAATCGGGGGGAAAAAATCGATTTTTGGGTGAATGAAATGATAATCCTTGATTATCATTTCACTTTTTTAACTTTAGTTAGTGTGTAATGTTGCTGTTTGAGCATAAACAAAAATCTGCAAAGTTACGATGCTCAAAGTTCAAAGCAAAGGGAGATATTTTCTTTTACAGAATCCGCTTTTTAAGGACTACAACAAATGGCTGGTAGGGACTACAACAAGCTTCTTCCCGGGCTGGTGACATCACGAACCCTAAAGGTCAGTAGCCCCGCCCACTGATTTGAGCACGACAAGCAGTGCTGGGTAATTAACAGACGTGACGCTAACACTGAATCGAGCAACTAACAGATAAACATGCCTTTGAAGAGTGCATAATGTTGCCAAAACTCCCGTTATAATCAACGAATCTCTCATTGTGTTTGCACTGTTAGTTATGATGAAAGCATTCGTGAGTGCAGAAATCGAATTGTAATGACGAGATCACTGCATTCACGCGCTCAACATGTCTGTGATCGGCTACATGCTCATCATCGCTGCAACCTTTCATGCCACCACCTAAATATAATGCTATAGTAAACTTTTCACGATTAGTAAACCTTGAGAACTGTAATAGTAGTTTTCGAGAGAGTTAAACATGTAATACTAGCTATTTTATATGCAAAGCGGTCAGCCAATCACAGCAGTGGGCGTTTACACTGAAGCCTCACAGACACGCCCCTTCAAACAGAGGGTTCAAATCAGAGGCTAAAATCCGTTCATGACCGCTTGGCGCTTATATAGCTGAAACATGTTTTAGTAAACAAAACAAAATAAACGGATAGCTCTTTCATTTCCTCTTTCACTAAGATGACGAGTTTCCACTTTTAAAGCCAAAAAAGCATCACTATCATCAGCGCTCTTCCTGAGCACTTACAACACTTCTGACGGACTCAAACAGCCAAACACAAAAGCGCACTCCTACAATTCACAGTCCTAAATGGCACATAATGAGTAACTTCAGTGGCGAGAGTGAAGGACCATTCAAAACCATCAAATGGCAAACTACTCGACACATCCTGAACGCCTCTGAAAGACTCCCAAAACAGCACTCTAATGGCTGGGACGATGAATGTAAAGATAGAGCGAGAGACTGTAGTGTCTGTCAGTTGTAGCGGCGTCTTGCCCTTGACTGAAGCTCAGGGCTAAGATGCTGGAATTATGTCAAAGTGCCATTTATCGCTATAGCAACAAACAGCGCCATAGCAACAATAATTACCTAAGCACTGCTCTCCCCAATTTAGAATAATGTCACCCTCAGTGTTTAATTGCACTATCTGTGCATGTTATTGAATCATCTGTGGCATGCTGTCGATTACCAAAGAAAACGATTTCGCTAGTTTTGAAACAAACAGAAAACGCGTCTTTACTAAAGCACACACAGTTGGAGGTTTAAAGCATTTATATTGAGTCATCTGAACAAAAATGTGTTATTTAAAAGTATCAGAATTACATTTCCAGGCGGAAATAATTTTTTTGCTGCTTTCAAGACCTCATGAGAAGTTCATATACGAGCTTAAAAGTGTTGAGATGTTTTCAAATGCTCTTGTTCAACTTCATACTTCTTTCTTGCGCAAAGACAGGAAGCTTTTAACACCATGGCAAAGAAGCCAAAGCCTAAGGGAGTTAAAATTCATTGGGTGTACTTATAAAAGTCAAGTCATATTTCGAAATAGTTGGACAATAGGCTTTTTCTGAATAGCTTCTTTCAGGAGGAGCACACAGAGGGCAAAGGGTTTGAGTACAAATCAAATCATGAAAGACAGAAGCATTTGCAATGTTGGAGAATTTGTGCTGTGCTGAAAATATCAGGTAATGACTTTCCAATCCATTTAACAATGTGTAAATTGAAATCAATACTCGAGCAGCAAATAAAGAATATAAAAACAGATAAAAACGTACAGCCCACCTCTCATCAGGCTGAGGCCGAACTCGTAAAGGCCCCCTGAAAGCAAAATGTACGTTTTTTTTTTAGCTTTTAGTATGAATATGTTAGCCTGAAGGTTATGAATAAGCTGGTGTGTTCCAAAAAAAAAGACAAAATTTGCATTTATGAGATATAAGCATTCAAAACTTACAGTCTCTCACTTCCGCTAAAAACGGATGACAGATTTTTATGACAACACCGTGGATTTCAGCTTCTGTCCAATCAAATGCTCTCTAGAATCTAAAGCTCCGCCCCCTATGCTATAAATACCACCTGGCCAAAGCGACCGTTGACACGTCACATAGCAATATGTGTTGGAGTGTGTGTTCGTTTGCTCAAACACTCGAGTTTTCCGTTTTCCAACTGAACGTTGGTTAAGAATGAAATGGCTAGAATTTATTCACACGTCTACTATTGAATCCAACGTATCATCAGCGCTCGGATTCGCTTCCATGGTGCTGTCAAGTACGACCTGCAGTCTGTGAGATAAATTAAACGCTATTGGCTATTTGAAAAGGGGGAGGAGCCATTCAATATGTCCCGCCTTAGCTTCCTGTTTCAGTGGAAATTTACGTCAACGCATAAAACAGAGCTGCGCTTTCCAAGGCACTTCAGTGGGTCTTTAAGTGTCTTTCATCTCTTTACTGACTGCATAAAAGGATCTTCAGAGTGAATCGTAAGTGAATTTGTATTAGTCACAGTGAGGTCATTCTTTCCTCTCGCAGGTCAGAGAAAAGTCTGAGGCCTCGGGCGGCTTTAATCAGCCAAGGGATTCAAGACCCAAATGATCAGGATAAATCACACAGATGTTGCCATTAACAGCAATCAGTGCAAAGACACTTTCGAACTTTTTCCAACATTATTTCTCTTCTTGTGTGCCCAGACTGTTACAGTGATGTGACTAATGCAGCATGATAGTGGTTATATAAGAGTTTCATAAAAAAAAAAAAATTGCGTGCATATAAATTTCAGTCTGTTCTGTGCATTAAACTATCATATTTAGAGGACTAAATAGCAAGAGGCTTATGAACTACTTTTATGCCACATTTTTTGCCCTTTCTGGAGGTTGCCAGCCCATGGTCACTGTATGGATAAAGAGCAGCTTGGGCATTCGGCTATGAGGGTAAATGACGAGTTTCATTTTCAGAATTTCAGTGTGAATTATTCCATTAAAAGGTCGATAAAAATTGTCTCTGATATTACATAAGTCATTTGTCCTTGTTACAGTAAAAAGCTTTTTAGCATTACACCCTTTATCACTAAAACTAAGAATAACACACAGTTTCCCACTCTAGAGGACTTTCCTAAACGGTGATTGATAGTTTTAATTATGGCTGCAATAAAGGTGGCTTTTCTATTGGATAATTAGATGTATGATTAATAAACACCATTACTGAGACAAAAAGATGAGGGAGTTCAGAGGAACTGTCCTCAAGTACTCCTTAAATTTTTATCGCTAATAATCAAATGAATGCTGTGTGGGTAAAATCACATAAATTAATATGCAAACAGAAACCCACCACACGAAGATACACATTCAATAACTATGAAATGGAGAGAAACTACTGTTGTACACCAGCTAAGAGGAACATTTTCAAGTAATAATGGTCTAACAGACATATATATTTATTTGCAGGTTAATTTTACAAAACAGGTGCTAATTGTGCTTTTCATATACATTTGTGTAAATATGAGCTTATGAGCTTTTAGTTAAAAAAAATAATGATTTTTTTGTCCCCAGATAAATTTGTCAACCCTGTGTAGGATTACAAATGTATTAAAATGTTTAATATAGGTTCCAGTACAATAGTATATAAACTGAGAAAGTCTAGTAAACTGAATTTAGCATTTGAGGTATAAATGAGCAAGAGATTCTGCCAGTCCTGGTCAGATTATTGAGACTCTTTGTCTTTAATGGCTCTGGGAGCCCCTGGCTCACTTTGAATAGTTATGCTGATAGGATTAGGATTGGTAACACTCTCAGGCTAAGAGCAGGTTCCTAAATCTGTATACTTCATTTACATGCTTTGTTTCAGAGTGGCTCCCCCTCGATGTAACTCCTCGCCATTAAGCTCTATGATAATGTGAAGGTGTGGGTGATACAATCAGGCTGATTGGATTAACGTCTATACATGACACTGTTATGCTGATGACATCAGGGCTGGGGAATTTCCGGTAACGAGCTGAATCCTGTGCTTCATTTACATGCTTTGTTTCAGAGTGTCTCCATCTTTATGTAACTCCTCCCCCTTGTAAGGTATATGAACAGTCTGTATTTTAGTTTAGTCAGACTTGGCTAAGATTTTTCGACGAGCAGACTACAGCAATGCAACAGCAATAAAGAACCCTGCTTAAAAAGATACACCCGAGTCTCCTGGTCTTTGCTTCTGAGTTTCCTACACTTTAGAAGAAAAAAGTTCACAACACCTGTTATTATCATTTTGGTAATAGCCAATGCAATAAAGTAAGGTAAGGTAAGGTAAGGTAAGGTAAGGTAAGGTAAGGTAAAGTAAAGTAAGGTAAAGTAATAAAATAAAAATATATATTTGAGGACGTTAAAAATCGAATGTTTCCTTTTTTGCCAGATTGATCAAATCTGATATTACTTGCATTGTCAGAAGGAGATGAGCTCAATGTCAACCCTTTTACCATGATTTTGATTCATAGACAAGAGATACAGTACTTTAAAACTGGACATTTTATGGAAGTCCCAGCATCAAATTATCCTCCTATCCTTCGTAGTTTCAAGCTTTGAGCACAAGGCTTGTAATGTCAAATTAAAATGTGAAAACTATGTAAATTAAATTAAAGTGTCAACCCTGTTACCTTTCTAAAGGCATAACTATATCACAACATATATTTATTAATATATTTAGCAACATACATTAATTTAGTCTGAGATTGCACAATGCAATTAAAACAATATTTAATTCAATATCAAAATGTACTTAGAAAATCACCTTTTCAAAATGGAAAAGACACTGTTTCCGTTTCATCTAATGACCTCAATTAATCTCGGGATAAAGGTCATTCCGATTGAGGCGTCTCTCTAACTGGCTCAGTGTCTTTACCGCTGGACGTTTTCAGACAGACAGTGTGTTCGCCTCTTTTTAGTCTCTCAGACCTCACACAAATTATTCATTTTCACTTCCATCTGGTGTTCTGGGGTGCTCTATCCTGGTCCCGCCCGCTTGGCACGGCACACTAATCAGCCGTGACGTGTTCAAAAGGCCTGGCGTTTTGTCCCCACACGGCTAAAGCTCTTACCAGGGCAGCCGGCTCAAAGACAATCTATTATAAGAGCCCGAGAAAAAGATGAGGCGGTGAGAGAGAGAGTGGGAGAAAGTCAAAACGGGGGGCAATCTTTCTCTTCGTTCAAGAGAATCATTAGTCAAACTGTCTGAGAAAGAGAGAGAGAGAGCATAACCAAACTGTCACAGACTCGTTACAGACTTACAGTTTCAACCTTCCCATAATTCCCTGCGGTGGTTGTTCAGTGCTGTAGGTATTCTTACATCAAACAGCAAAAAGAAGTCATAAAATGGCCATTAAACATGCCACAAAACCTCCTTAAACAGGTCTTAATTATCAGATGCATCTCTGGATCTGTGCATGTAAACATTTAAAAACGTTATTTGCGATGCTGGGTTAGTCAAACACTGATTAAAATGTTTTCCATTAAAGGTGAGATGGTAAACGGTCTGATTGTTCTGTTCAGGCCTGCTATCAGTTTGATTACTGTTATTATCTCACAGACAGTTAATGACACATTTTGGTGATTTGTTATTTCAGTGACGCGCTGTACACACACTCTGTGACACATGATCCGAACACATGATCCGAATATAACTGCCCAATATGATGATTTAACAGAGTAGCATAAACACTCTAATATTCCCTGCAGGGTAATCTGATGAGATAATGAAATGCCAGAGAATGGAGGAAAAAATGTGTTGAAGATAAAAAGATGGAAAGAAGAGACAAGATGAAATAAAAGAGACAAAATGAGACAGGAGATGGGATGAGATGAGAGGAGAGGAAAGGAGGGGAGAGGAGAGGAGATAAAAGGAGACCAGATGAGAGGAGATGAGACGAAAGGAGACAAGAAGAGACAAGATGAGAGAAGACAAGAGGAGATGAGACGAAAGGAGACAAGAAGAAACAAGATGAGATGAAATGAGACAAGATGAGAGAAGACGAGAGGAGACAAGAGGAGATGAGAAGAGTTGAGGAGACGAGAGGAAACGAGAGGGGATCAGACGAGAGGACACGAGACAAGATGAGAGGAGAGTAGACGAGACGAGAGAGGAGAAGAGAGGAGAGGAGACAAGATGAGATCATACGAGAGGAGAGAAGACAAGATGACGAGAGAAGAGTAGACTAGAGGACACGAGGGAGGAGAAGAGAAGAGGAGAGGAGAAGAGAGGAGATGAGAGGAGTGGAGAAGAGAGGAGAGGAGAGGAGAAGAGAAGAGAGGAGATGAGAGGAGTGGAGAAGAGATGAGAGGAGTGGAGAAGAGAGGAGAGGAGAAGAGAAGAGAGAAGAGGAGACGAGAGGAGAAGAGGAGAGGACAGGAGATGAGAGGATAGGAGAGGAGAGGAGATGAGAGGAGAAGAGAGGAGAGGAGAAGAGAAGAGAAGAGAAGAGAAGAGAAGAGAGGAGAGGAGAGGAGAGGAGAGAAGAAGAGAGGAGAAGAGGAGAGGAGACGAGAGGAGAGGAGAGGAGAAGAGGAGAGGACAGGACAGGAGAGGAGAGGAGAGGAGTGGAGAAGAGAGGAGAGGAGAAGAGAAGAGAAGAGAAGAGAGGAGAGGAGAGGAGAGAAGAAGAGAGGAGAAGAGGAGAGAAGAAGAGAGGAGAGGAGATGAGAGGAGAGGAGATGAGAGGAGAAGAGGAGAGGAGATGAGAGAAGAGGAGATGAGTGGAGAGGAGATGAGTGGAGAGGAGAGGAGAGGAGAGGAGAGGAGAGGAGAAGAGGAGAGGAGAGGACAGGAGATGAGAGGAGAGGAGAGGAGAGGAGAAGAGGAGAGGAGATGAGAGGAGAGGAGATGAGTGGAGAGGAGATGAGTGGAGAGGAGAGGAGAGGAGAGGAGAAGAGGAGAGGAGATGAGTGGAGAGGAGATGAGTGGAGAGGAGATGAGTGGAGAGGAGAGGAGAGGAGAGGAGATTAGATGAGATGAGAGGAGTGGAGAGGAGAGGAGAGGAGATGAGAGGAGTGGAGAGGAAAGGAGAGGAGAGGAGGAAAGGAAAGGAGAGGAGAGGAGGAGAGGAGAGGAGGAAAGGAAAGGAAAGGAAAGGAAAGGAAAGGAAAGGAAAGGAGAGGAGAGGAGAGGAGAGGAGAGGAAAGGAGAGGAGAGGAGAGGAGAAGAGAGGAGAATAGATGAGAGGAGTGGAGAGGAGAATAGATAAGAGGAGTGGAGAGGAGAGGAGAGGAGAAGAGAAGAGAGGAGAGGAGATGAGATGAGAGGAGTGGAGAGGAGAGGAGAGGAGAAGAGAGGAGAGGAGATGAGATGAGAGGAGAGGAGAATAGATGAGATGAGTGGAGAGGAGAGGAGAGGAGAAGAGAGGAGAATAGATGAGAGGAGTGGAGAGGAGTGGATAGGAGATGAGAGGAGAGGAGAGGAGAGGAGAATAGAGGAGAGGAGAGGAGATGAGATGAGAGGAGAGGAGTGGATAGGAGATGAGAGGAGAGGAGAGGAGAGGAGAGGAGAGGAGAGGAGAGGAGAAGAGATGAGAGGAGTGGAGAGGAGAGGAGAGGAGATGAGTGGATAGGAGATGAGAGGAGAGGAGAGGAGAAGAGCTTTTACCAGCAAAGCACTCTCTGGCCAAACCAAATTATACAATTACAAAAACTAAATTACATTAACTATTGGAAAGATGCTACTAAATTACAAAAGAAGATGGAACTCTATTTAAACCTGAAAAGAGAGTATAAACCAGCAGAATACTTGAGCTGTGTGAAAGAGCATAAAGTGAGAAAGACCCTAACCAGATACAGGCTGAGTGACCACAGTCTGGCTGTAGAGAGAGGCCGGCACCGGCAGAGATGGCAGCCGAGAGAGCAGAGACTGTGTTCTCTGTGCTCTCAGAGAGAGGTGGAGACAGAAGAACACTTCCTCATACACTGCGATCACTATCACAGCATTAGATCGGACTATTTCACTAGATTTCAACAGCTAGAACCAAATTTTATGGCATTGCCAAATTCTGAAAAATTAATTCATATTTTGGGAGAAAACTCTTGCTCAATCACAACAGCAGCAAAGTATGTAACAGCCTGCCACAAACTACGAGAGTCAGCCAGTGGACAAAACTAAAGTCTGAATGTTGGTTCAAAACTGTGTGTTAATTTTTTTTTTATTTTTTTATTTTTTATATTTTTTTTATTTATTATTATTTTGATATATTTCATTTTGATTCATTATGATATAAATGTAATGTATTCATGCATTTGTTTACATTATTAATTTATCGATTATTTGTTCATTGCCTATGTAATGGCCAATGCTTTGGCAATACTGTATAAGTCATGCCAATAAAGCTCATTTGAATTTGAATTTGAAGAGATGAGAGGAGTGGAGAGGAGAGGAGATGAGTGGATAGGAGATGAGAGGAGAGGAGAAGAGAGGAGAGGAGAGGAGAAGAGATGAGAGGAGTGGAGAGGAGAGGAGAGGAGATTAGTGGATAGGAGATGAGAGGAGAGGAGAATAGGAGAGGAGAGGAGAGGAGAGGAGAGGAAAAGATGAGAGGAGAGGAGTGGAGAGGAGAGGAGAGGAGAGGAGAAGAGATGAGAGGAGTGGAGAGGAGATGAGATGAGTGGAGAGGAGAGGAGATGAGATGAGATGAGAGGAGAGGAGAGGAGAGGAGGAGATGAGAGGAGAGGAGAAGAGGAGAGGAGAGGAGGAGAGGAGAAGAGGAGAGGAGTGGAGAGGAAAGGAGAGGAGAAGAGAGGAGAGGAGAAGAGATGAGAGGAGTGGAGAGGAGATGAGTGGATAGGAGATGAGAGGAGAGGAGAGGAGAATAGGAGAGGAGATGAGAGGAGAGAAGAAGAGGAGAGGAGAGGAGAGGAGAGGAGAAGAGGAGTGGAGAGGAGAGGAGAAGAGATGAGAGGAGATGAGTGGAGAGGAGAGGAGAGGAGATGAGAGGAGAAGAGGAGAGGAGAGGAGAGGAGAGGAGAGGAGA
>JARWKJ010000021.1:30188446-30258446 GCA_029959095.1 Rhinichthys osculus
GCAGTAGTGTGGGCACGTCTCCGCCGATGGGCATCTGTTTGTTCAGCTCCTCATCCTTCACACTGATCCAGCGCCCCAGTTCCTCCAGTACTGACAGAAGCCTGTTCCAGCGCTCAGCACTGGCCTCCAGATGAGCCCTGCACACACGTTTCGACATTTAAATAATACAAACCTTACTACTAGATTAAGATGCAAGATTGAGAACGCATCAGGATTTTCCTACAAACACAGATACATTTCCAACAGACTTTCTCTGTACAAAATGAGTGCAACAGGTGAAACTGTGTGTGAGAATGCAGAGCTCAACAATGTGAGCGTTTCACTCGCATTTGCGACTAAAAATAGATGTGTGCGAACTATAAAATGTACAGCAGCAACTCAGCCATGAAGCAGAAGACCACATAAAGACACAAAGGTCACCAAGTGCTGAGGCGCATGCGGAAAAGTCACCAAAGCTCTGCTGATCTCATAGCGGAGAAGTGAAACTTCCACTGGCAGTAATATCAGCACAGAAACTGTGCGGCGGGAGCTTCACGGAGTGGGTTTCCATGGCCGAGCATCTGCAGGCAAGCCTCACATCGCCAACTACAAGTGTGGGAAGTGGAGTAAAGCATGCTGCCACTGGACTCTGGAGCAGTGGAAACATGTTCTGTCAACGAATCATGCGTCTCTGTTTGCCAGTCTGATGGATGAGTCTGGGTTTGGCGGATGCCAGAAGAACGTTACCGGCCTGACTATACTGTGCCAACTGTAGTTTGGTGGAGGGGGAATGCCGGTGTGGGGTTGTTTCTCAGGGGTTGGGCTTGGCCACTTACTCCCAGTGAAGGGAAGTCTTAATGCTTCAGCATACCAACACATTTAGGATGATGCTGTGCTTACAACTTTGTGGGTCCATAAACACATGGTTGGATGAGTTTGGTGTGGAGGAACTTGACTGGCCGGCACATAGTCCTGACCTCAACCCCATCTACACCTGTGGGATAAAGTGGAATGGAGATTGTGAGCCGGGGCTTCTCGTCCAACACCAGTGCCTGACCTCACAGATGTGCTACTGGATAAATGGGCAAAAATACCCACAGAAAAACTCAAAATCTTGTGGAAAGCCTTCCCAGAAGAGTGGAAGCCGTTATAGCTGTGAAGGGGGGGACCAACTCCATATTAATGTGTATATATTTAGAATGTGACGTCATACAGTCTTTGTCGGTCAGGTGTCCCAAAACTTTTGGTGTATTATATAGTGTCCAGAAGGTCCTTAGAAAAGCTTAATGCAATTTAAGATCATAAAAAGTCTTGAATATCTTAAATGGTATCATTTTAAGAGGTCTTAAATTTGGGGATGGAAAAACAGAATAAAGGTCTTCAGGATAATGGCCTAATCAAGATCTTCAGGATTACTGGAAAGCTTCAGACATGTGAGTTTGATCAGGTTGCCCCAGTTGATGCAGACGGTTGTAAGACAACACGTCACCGCCTTTTTCACTGTTATACGGTAGGGGGCGCTATTATGAATCTTCTAAAATAGTACAGAATCTCCGGATCAAAACACAGAAACAAGAGATAAAAGTTGTAGTCACATTGTAGCCTGTGGGAAAAAACACAATTTTCTCAGCTTTATATTCAAAATGTTGCTTTTTTTAATGAAACACACTCACATACAAGTGTTGATAAAACAAGTTTTTTTTTATATATACATTGCATGTTCAGATATTCATACAACAAAATATTCTGAGGGCCATGAAACTTGTGAAAATTTACATCGCATCCCTAAAAGTTTTTAATGTGCTCATAATTTTTCCAACTTGCACCTTGGGAAAAAAGTAAGTGTCAAGCCTTGGTGTATGTTAATGACCGCATCAGCAAGACTTGTAATTATGCATGTTCACTAATTAGTGCCTAATTAGATTTAATAAAACAGCAGACATTGAAGCACACAATTACATTGTTGTCCTCTCACACACACACACATACACACTCTCCTGTTAGTCCATTTTACCCCTTAAAATGGCACACACATACAACAACTATGCTTGTGACACACACACACACACACACACACACACACATGCAGCTGCTCAATTTGACAAGATAACAGAAACGCGGTTCCACCAGTGACTCGTGTGATGATTTTCAAGTGACCTTAACATTAGCGTGTGCACTTGAACTGGAGGTGTTTGTGTGTGACTGACCGTATATTGGCAGATTTGGCCTTCAGGTCGTTCCAGCGCTGGTTCATGTCATCCAGTCTCTGCTGGAGAAATACTGCCTCCTCTGAGCTCCCCAGAGCCTTCACCATCTTCATCTTATTCCCCTCCACACTCCTGAAAACATCATTATGAGCCTCGATCTCCGCCTGGATGTCCTACACACACACAGAGGGACACAGAGATTGCTTTAATTGCACCGTTATCACCTTCATTATGTGGATTCGTTAACGGTAAAGCTAAATAAATCAACAAACGAAGAGATGCTTCCACACCACCTCCGCCGAGAGAAAAATACGCAATTAAAGCTGTCCACACACACACACACGCTCATATCAAACTGAAGAAAAATCACATTACTCGTGAAAGCGCACATGAAGATACTGAGCACACAAACTAGTCACTACTTGTTTCAGTATTATGGTAGATAGATTTGATCTAAATATGTCTTTTTTGTTTTGTTTATTTCATTTCAGTTTACGGAGTTCAGTTTTCATTCTTTTCATAACACAGCACCACACGTACAACCTACCTATGACGATAACACACACTTTATCACAGCCTGCATCATATTTAATACCAAATAGTAATATAAAAATGCATTCAAAGTTTACTATTCAAACACTGCAGCATTTCCTGTCAATCAAACCATTGCTGCCATCTGTAGCTAATGTCACTCTGGGTATCTATGATACATCAACATCGATAGATCGATTAAATGCCTGTGTGGTTCCTTTGCGGTTATTTCTGACAGGATACACTGATAGTCAAAGTATTTTTTTAATGGCCATTTTTTGGATTTTGGAAATACTGCCCCATAGTCATGCTAATAAAGCTGGTCTGAATCTGCCCGATTGAGGCATGTTGAGTAGAGGACAGTAAAAGGAGGTTGGGTCTTTTCCAGTTCATTTGCAAAGTGCTCTCTGCAATTTAACAAACTCTCTCACTCTGTCACTCCTTTAAAGAAAACACACAAGAATACCAATGAATACACACAACAGCACTAACTGTATGCTGCTGCCGAGACAACACAGAGAGGTTAATGTAGTGTATTCTGCTGAAGGTCCCAAAAGAAAGACAGATCAGTTCAAACACACACACACACCAGGAAATAAATAGGTAAACAATGTATATAGAGATTTATTTTCTGGCCTGTGAACTTAAGATTGCAAGATTGTAATACACTGTTTGACTGATAAATAAATTCTGACTTAAGTGACATAGACAGTTCTGTTCGTGAACATCGACATTACTGGAAACAGAAAGTCCCAAACAACAAAACATTTAGTAAAACAAAACAAAACAAAACAAAAATAAATAAATAAAATAAATTCAACAAAACGCTAAAACAAAACAAACTTGAAATCTTACAAATATTTGATGTCACGAACCTCACACACAAACATAACTAAAACACTAAACACGACTAAACAAAACAAAACTCTGAAACAAACTTAAAATATTTAAAAGATTTGATACCACAAACCTCACAAACTTTGGAAAACAAAACCAAAACACTAAACACAACTAAACAAAACAAAACACTAAACAAAACAAAACTCCAAAACAAACTTGAAATATTTCAAAGATTTAATGCCACGAACCTCAAAAACTTAACAAAACTAAACAAAACAAAAAAATAATAATAAAACAAACATGAAATCTTTCAAAGATTTGATGTCACGAACCTCACACACAAACATAAACCAAAACACTAAACACGACTAAACGAAAAACTAAAGAAAACAAAACTCTGAAACAAACTTGAAATATTTCAAAGATATGATACCACAAACCTCACAAACTTTGGAAAACAAAACAAAAACTAAACAATACTAAAAGTAAACTAAACAAAACAAACTCGAAATCTTTCAAAGATTTAATGCCACGAACCTTACCAACGTCGGAAAACAAAACTAAACAAAAACAATCAACAAAACTAAAATAAAACCTAAAAACAAAAATCCAGAACAAACTTAACGTCTTTCAAAGATTTGATGCCACAAATCTCACAAACTTTGGAAAACAAAACAAAACAATTAACTGAACTAAACTAAAAACAAAACTCCAAATCAAACTTAAAATATTTCAAAGATTTGATGCCACGAACCTCAAAAACTTAACAAAACTTAACAAAACAAAAACAATAAAAAAATTATAATAATAATAAAACAAACTCGAAATCTTTCAAAGATTTGATGTCACAAACCTCACAAACGTTGTAAAATCCACTGACTGATGCAACAGATGCTGTCTGCTAAATGGCAAACAGGCTCCCATCCCTCAGAATATACATAGTCAGCCAATCAGATCCGAGTTAGCAATTTTAGAAGATTATTTTCATGTATAACTGCAGTGTGCATCAAGTGGTCAGTGGACAGACTGTAAACAGGTTATGCTGTCTAATCTTAGACTATGGTTAGAGTAACACGCGCACATGTTAGGAGACGGGCCTTATTCACCAGCCCAAACACACACCGTAACCCCTCGACTGAATGCGACCTCTCCTTTCTGCTGTTCATCTGTTACAGTTCTTAATGAAATATTTAACTGTGATCAATTCAACCACGAGTCCCGCACACACTAAAACTCCCTCATCTGGCAGTCTGACCTATTAAACGCGGCAATAAAAAAGCTTTTCTCGTTAATAAAGTTAAATAATTGCTTCTCGATCATAAAGACTCCCTAGAGCTCATTCATTTAACCAGACTTACCCACAAAACTGAGAGAGAGAGAGGAGAGAGAGAGAGGACAGCACAGCACTCTCTGGCCAAACCAAATTATACAATTACAAAAACAAAATTACATTAACTATTGGAAAGATGCTACTAAATTACAAAAGAAGATGGAACTCTATTTAAACCTGAAAAGAGAGTATAAACCAGCAGAATACCTGAGCTGTGTGAAAGAGCATAAAGTGAGAAAGACCCTAACCAGATACAGGCTGAGTGACCACAGTCTGGCTGTAGAGAGAGGTGTGTGTGTGTGTGTGTGTGTGTGTGAGAGCACAGTCTGGCTGTAGAGAGAGGTGTGTGTGTGTGTGTGTGTGTGTGAGCACAGTCTGGCTGTAGAGAGAGGTGTGTGTGTGTGTGTGTGTGTGTGTGTGTGTGTGTGTGTGTGTGTGTGTGTGTGTGTGTGTGTGTGTGTGTGTGTGTGTGTGTGTGACCACAGTCTGGCTGTAGAGAGAGGTGTGTGTGTGTGTGTGTGAGCACAGTCTGGCTGTAGAGAGAGGTGTGTGTGTGTGTGTGTGTGTGTGTGTGTGTGTGTGTGTGTGTGTGTGTGTGTGTGTGTGTGTGTGTGTGTGACCACAGTCTGGCTGTAGAGAGAGGTGTGTGTGTGTGTGTGTGTGTGTGTGAGCACAGTCTGGCTGTAGAGAGAGGCCGGCACCGGCAGAGATGGCAGCCGAGACTGTGTTCTCTGTGTGTGTGTGTGTGTGTGTGTGAGCAGAGACTGTGTTCTCTGTGCTCTCAGAGAGAGGTGGAGACAGAAGAACACTTCCTCATACACTGCGATCACTATCACAGCATTAGATCACACTATTTCACTAGATTTCAACAGCTAGAACCAAATTTTATGGCATTGCCAAATTCTGAAAAATTTATTCATATTTTGGGAGAAAACTCTTGCTCAATCACAACAGCACCGAAGTATGTAACAGCCTGCCACAAACTACGAGAGTCAGCCAGTGGACAAAACTACCAATGCTTTGGCAATACTGTATAAGTCATGCCAATAAAGCTCATTTGAATTTGAGAGAAGAGAGAGAGAGGAGAGAGAGAGAGAGAGAGAGAGAGAGGAGAGAGAGAGAGAGAGAGAGAGAGAGAGAGAGAGAGAGAGAGATGGATAAATAATTGTACAAATGTTCAAGAGAGAGAGAGAGAGAGAGAGATGGATAAATAATTGTACAAATGTTCAAATAATTATTATTTTGATTGTTTGATATTTTAGTAATTGTTTTATTTTATTTTTTATTGTTCACTTTTATTTATCTATATGTTTATATGTCTATTGCTTTGGCAATATTGTGCTATTGTACACATTCATGCCAATAAAGCTAATTTGAATTTGAGAGAGAGAGAGAGAGAGAGAGAGAGAGAGAGAGAGAGAGAGAGAGAGAGAGAGAGAGAGAGAGAGAGAGAGAGAGAGTCCTAATTGTCCTAATTGACATCCCAATTAGAATCTGGCTAAAAATAATAAAAACAGTAATAGAGCCGATCGGGCTGTACGGGTGTGAAGTCTGGGGTCCACTCTCAGACCAAGAGTTCACTAGATGGGACAAACACCCAATGGAGACTCTGCAGACCGAGCTGTGCAAAATCCTGCTACGAGTTCAGCGCAAAACCCCAAATAATGCCTGTAGAGCAGAAATAGGTTTATACCCCCTTTTAATAACTATTCAAAAAAGAGCCATTAAATTCCATGCCCACTTAAAAAATAGCGATGAACAGACCCTCCATCACAAAGCCCTGTCCTACCAAGAGCTGAAGCCAGAGAAGAACGCCCTCGGCCGATTGGTCTCAGAGCTGACGTCACAAACTGACAATAAAAACATAGCCAGACCAAACCAAATTATTAAAACACAAAAAGAAAAATACGTCAAACATTGGACAGACGCGACAGAGTAAACTGGAATGCTATTTGGCCCTAAACAGAACATATGAATTGGCAGGATACCTGAGTACAGTGAGCGACCCGAAACTGAGGAAAGTCCTGAGCATGTACAGACTCAGTGAACACAGTCTGAGCATCGAGACAGGCCGACACAGGCAGACCTGGCTGCCGAGGGAAGAGCGACTGTGCCCTCACTGCACACACACACACACACACACACACACACACACACACACACACACACACAGACCTGGCTGCCGAGGGAAGAGCGACTGTGCCCTCCCTGCACACACACACACACACACACACACACACACACACACACACACACACACACACACACACACAGACAGACCTGGCTGCCGAGGGAAGAGCGACTGTGCCCTCACTGCACACACACACACACACACACACACACACACACACACACACACACACACACACACACACACACACACACACACACACACACACACACACACACACACACACACAGACACACACACACACACACAGACCTGGCTGCCGAGGGAAGAGCGACTGTGCCCTCACTGCACACACACACACACACACACACACACACACACACACAGGCAGACCTGGCTGCCGAGGGAAGAGCGACTGTGCCCTCACTGCACACACACACACACACACACACACACAGGCAGACCTGGCTGCCGAGGGAAGAGCGACTGTGCTCTCACTGCACAGAGAATCAGGTGGAAACAGAGCTGCACTTCTTGACATCCTGCCCCAAATATAAAAATATTAGGGACACTTTCTATCCCCTTTTCACAACCTACCAGAAACTTCCCCCAAAAGGACTCCCACTCCTGCTAGGAGAAAGCCCAGCGAGCTCAAACCTGGCTGCCAGATATGTGAGGTCCTGTCACGAAGAAAGAGCCTCCGGCAGGACAGAGCTACCAACTGTACGCCTAGAGACACTGAGATAAATACTAGAAGATTGAAGATTTTTATTATTATTAATTTATTTTAATTTTAATTTATAATTATTTATTTATTTGTTTGTATTGTATAGTGTTATGAGTGCTTTGGCAATGTAAAGATTTCTTTCACCATGCCAATAAAGCTATTTGAATTGAATTGAGATGATCCACATGATCAAAGCACAACAGGAGAATTACCTGACCTATTGGACTCAATCAACAGAAAAAACAAAGCAAACTAGAATGTTATTTGGCCCTAAATAGAGACTACACCACGGCAGAATACCTGAGTACAGTGAAAGACTGTACACTAAGAAGAAGAATGACGAGGTACAGACTGAGCAATCACACCCTGACTGTGGAGACGGGCCGACACCGACAGAACTGGCGGCCCAGAGAGAGTGTGTGTGTGTGTGTGTGTATAGACTGAGCAATCACACTCTGACTGTAGAGACGGGCCGACACCGACAGAACTGGCGGCCCAGAGAGAGAGTGTGTGTGTGTGTGTATAGACTGAGCAATCACACCCTGACTGTGGAGACGGGCCGACACCGGCAGAACTGGCGGCCCAGAGAGAGTGTGTGTGTGTGTGTGTGTGAGACACCGACAGAACTGGCGGCCCAGAGAGAGTGTGTGTGTGTGTGTGTGTGAGACACCGACAGAACTGGCGGCCCAGAGAGAGTGTGTGTGTGTGTGTGTGTGAGACACCGACAGAACTGGCGGCCCAGAGAGAGTGTGTGTGTGTGTGTGTGTGAGACACCGACAGAACTGGCGGCCCAGAGAGAGTGTGTGTGTGTGTGTGTGTGAGACACCGACAGAACTGGCGGCCCAGAGAGAGTGTGTGTGTGTGTGAGACACCGACAGAACTGGCGGCCCAGAGAGAGTGTGTGTGTGAGACACCGACAGAACTGGCGGCCCAGAGAGAGACGCGTCTGCCCGTACTGTGACCAGGGAGAAGTGGAGACCGAACAGCACTTCCTCACCCGCTGCCCCAACTATAAGGACATTAGAGGGACTTTCTATACAAAATTTGAAATACTTTGCCCTAACTTCCTACAATTAGACAACAAAACACAATTTCAACATCTATTATGTGAAAAAAACAGATTGTATCATATTAGCAGCCAGATACATTGATGCTTGTCACAAAAAGAGTGAGTCGACGACTAATCAGTGATGCGACGACAATCAGAGATTGTTCAGAGAATTTTTGAAATGTTCATTAACTGTTCTAATTATTATTAATTATGTATTTATTTTTATTTGGTACACTGTTCATTTGTACAATTAATTTAATTTGTACATTTAGATTTAAGTCATATTATAATATTTTATTATTTTGATGTCTTTATGCATTGTGTACAGTCATGCCAATAAAGCACTTTTGAATTGAATTGAATTGAATTGAGAGAGAGAGAGAGAGAGAGAGAGAGAGAGAGAGAGAGAGAGAGAGAGAGAGAGAGAGAGAGAGAGAGAGAGGTTAAAAGGAAAAAAGTTGACATTTTCCTGTTTGACCTTTCCCTGTTGGTTGACGGAAGCATCCTCATCGACTAACACACACACACACACACACACACACACACACACACACACACACACACACACACACACACACAGTTCAGCATTACACACTTCCACAGGTGGGAGATGCTCTTCAGACTGAGTGTGTTTTGAAAGCCCTCTCTTTCCCAGAAGCAGTTATTACACAGATAGCACACACTTTTATCCGGGTGACTAACGGTACACTCAATGCTGTGGTCCCTCCAGAACCCTGAGGCCGAGTGTCTGATCAAGGACAGAATTGGGATAGTTGACAGAAACTGTCATTTCTGTATACATTTTAGTTTTTTTTTTCATTTCATAGTTTTTTCTCCTGCATATTAGTGACAAAGAGATCATTGTGACACTCACAGCAACATATACATGAGACAAAACTGTCTAGCTTTAGCTTGTTAAGTGAACTGGCACAAAAATGTGATTTTGTTTAGTTTTAGTTTTAGTGGTTGAAGGAGAACAATTTCAATCTGAATCGTTTGAATACGGGTCAAACTATCCTTCTGACTACTCAATTTAGACAATCTATGGCATACATTTTAATATTTCATATTTATTAGTCATGTATAATAATTATCATTATTACTGCCTTATCGCTATCAACTCGAATTTAAGAAACACTTTATTTTACAGTGTCCTTGTCACAAATGTAGTTACTATAGAAATAACAAAACCCCACCCATGTTATTTTACTATCTTTGATACCATTTATAAATTGTGTTACCATTTTGAATTTGATTCTATGTATATTTTCTGTTTTCACTTTAATTTGAGCACAAAAAAAGTGTTTTTTGTCATTTTATTAGGCTTTTTTAATGTTTCTATATAGTTATTATAAAGTTAATTTTAGTACTTCAAATCAAACTAAACGGCAGTGATAAATGTTGCCATGTCAGATAACTGCAATACATTCATTTTAAGAACATTTTAGATACACTTTATTTTAAGGAGTCCGTGTTACACTGTAATTATACATTAATAATAATTAACAACATGTACTTACTATAGGGTTAGGTTCGTGTTTAGTTGCATGTAATTATGCACAACAGTGTATAGTTATAGTAATTAATATAGCAACTACATGTAACAAGGACACAAGTGTTACCCATTTTGTTATATTTTGTTCATGCTTTTTTATTTTAAGTAATTCATTTTTTGGTTACACTATTTTAAGAAGTCATTGTTACAGTGTAATTATACATTTAAGTACTGAGTAATATTAATTAACAACATGCACTTACTATAGGGTTAGGATTTGTTGCTTAGTTGCATGTAATTATGCATAATTTACTGTTATTACTATGGTAAGTACATGTGACATATGTAACAAGGACACTGTAAAATAAAGTTACCAATTAGTTATAATTCCATGATGAAAGTACATGATGTTAATTAATATTACTCATTACTTATTTGTGTAATTACATTGAAACCACTTAAAATAATGTGTAACCAGAATTGTTATCTTATTGGTTCATTCCTAACGATCTATTGTGTTGAAGTTCCTGATATAATCACCAACAAACCGATGAGAAACGGCCAGTTTGCCCTTGTGGGATCGACTGTGGGATCCAGACGCGCAACTCAAAACAACCCAGAAGCAAACCTGAAAATACCTCCTCAAACTTCTCCAGCAACTCCTGCAAGCTGAGGTTCAGACCGATCATCATGATCTCCGTCTACCTCCACCGCACTACATCACAAAACGCCGGAGACGGAGAGAAGTCAGTCTCCTCTGGAGGTCCACACGCGCATAACACAGCTGATTATCTGCGGGAACATCTGTGGAAGAGCAGGCTTCAACATCTGCCGGCGTGGAGCAGAGCCTGAGCGCCTGTGCTGAAGATCCGATCCGCATGCTCCATGGTCCGAAGGGTCCGGACCGGGACGGCGCGAGCTGAAGGCCTGGGTGTTCAGGAGGAACTCAACCAAATATCCAACTGTTGGTTCAGTGATCTGGAGATGACTTCGCTGCTTTAACTCTCGTACAGACGCACACAGAAAGAGTCTTGTTCCTCCTCTAAGTTCCTGTGACCCTCGGGCAAACGTTCGTAGTCAATTACCCGTGTCAAAGAGCCTCTGTGTGGGTCCTGCTGGCGGGCAGGGGAGGAGAACAGCGGCACTGCCGAAAACACAGAGTCAGAGAGTCGAGAAGAACGGTGAACATCTGACCGCGAGGAGAACATCTCCATATCTAGACATGAGGACGGGCCAGAAGCGGAGCTGTGGATGTGGCGGTCTTCATCGTTGCGTTACGTCCACAAGTCCTCAACTAAGCTCTTCAAGAAAGTCCTGAGATGTAAGGATCAGATCTCCACAGGCAGCTCGAGACACATTTCCAGAAGTTTCCCCAAAGTTTCCCTGAAAGTCTTTCCGGCGGTCCACCTTTCTTCAGTCGGTGGCCTCTCCTCTTGTTCTTCTCCGACTGCTGGCTCCCAGAGTTGAGTTTTCCCCCTCTCTCTCTCTCCTGTCTTTCCCTCCAGTGGCAGCTGTTTATTATTTTATTCAGCATCCTCGGTTTCCCCTCCTCTTTCCCTTCACTCCAAACTAACACACACACACTTCCTGTAGGGCCCCACCATGAAAGAGAGGGAGCACAGTGTCGAAAATGAAAGAGAACAATGTTCGACTAGAAGGTGAAGGCGGGAAAGACAGTGTTTTGTGAAGTATCGCAACAACTCGAGCGTCTGTGAAAGTCTGCCGCGTATGAGCGAGAGACGAGCGTGTATAACAACACAACGTGCGATGCGATCTAGAGGATCATCTTCCATTTCAAGTCATATTTGCGCACACACATCTGATAAACATCTTAATCACTAAACTAAAACACACACACCATCGCAAAGTCGCATGTTGAACTTTCTAACATTTTACCGACTACACATGTATCGTGCAAAAGTTCATTTATTTCAGTATTTCAACTTAAAAGGTGAAACTAATGTATTATATAGATTGATTACATGCAAAGTGAGATATTTCAAGCCTTTATTTGTTATAATGTTGATGATTATGGCTTACAGCTTATTAAACCCCAAAGTCAAAATTGGAATATTGAGAAAAGGTTTTCAAAATTATAACAAATAAAGGCTTGAAATATCTCACTTTGCATGCAATGAGTCTATATAATATATTAGTTTCACCTTTTAAGTTTAATTACTGAAATAAATGAACTTTTGCACGATATTCAAATTTTTCGAGTTTGACCTGTATATTGGGACTCACTGCAGTGACTGACATCTCTGCCAATATAGTGACTATTGTGACACGGGACAGTGACATTTTGTGGATATTGGGCATTATTGTGACTTATTGCAGCAGCAAAGTGAAACATTGTAGATATTGTGATTAATTACAGAAACGTACACGTCAATAAATGTGCAGATATTGTGACTTATTGAGGTGACATTAATGACATATTGCAGATATTGTTATTCACCACAGGGGGACTTTAAAAATGTGAGGAAACCCACTGCGCTAAAATTATTAAGTAAGCAAACTTCATGCGTAATTGAAACTTCACAATTTCACATAACTTAATTTGTTCAATTATGCATGAAGGTTTTTCATGCGACGGGTTTCCTCACTTGTTTTTAGTTAAATCAACTGATCTCTTTTTACAGTGTACACTAGTATGTAGTGATGCCCCAGATATTGAAACGTACTTCAGCAAATATAGTGGCATTTATGTATTGCAGTAAACGCTCTCAGATGAACAGACTTCTGTTCGACACATTCACTCTCCTCTCAAAGGTCTCGGTTCATCATCGACCTTTGAGTTCAACTGAAACAAGTCTGAATGACAAATACAGTAAACATCACACTCTCCTGTTCACATCTTTGCTTCTTTTTTATCAATTGTCACCAATATTTCCCTTTCCCTTTAGATATCACCACCTACTCCTTTCTGTGCCGCGCTCGGGAGTTAAACAGCCTCACTCAGAGCTCCTCAAAGTGTGTGTAAGTGTGTGTTATGCTTCCTTTGAAATTCAGAACGTACATATGGGCTCTTTCGTGGCTTGTCTAAATACATAAAGCCAGCATGTCAAGGGCCATGTGGTCCGAACACACACACACACACACACGCGTGCAGTCTAAAGAGGCCAGGAGCAAAGACAGAAGACAATTGCGAATATTCATGAGCGAACCTCTTTGAAGTGCCTTTACTTCATTAGTGCATTTACATAATGAATATCCAGAGCGGCACGTTTGATGTGCGTGTGTGTGTGTGTGTGTGTGTGTGTGTGTGTGTGAGAGAGAGTAAACAAACCCTGCTGGATTACAATCAAATCAGGATATGAATATGTGTAACACATAATAGTTCATGAGTTAATACATGGGAATGCTTGTGTACGCAAACAAAAGTAATGCAGATGATTACGAACGAGTAGAATAAACACACTCGGAGACATCAGCGCTCAGTGGGGACGCTTCAAGACACTGGCTGGAGAATAACACAGGACCGACTGAGGGCGGACGCGAACTGGGAATTATGGGATTCAGAGATACGCTGGGAAAACTGAGCAATCACAGTTTGAACTGAAGACGGCCGACTGACTCACGGACACTCAAACCATGTTTCAACACGACCACCGTTCATGAACGCTTGAACTTCATCGGGAAAACATGTCTCCATGCACACACACACACACACTTTAATCTTGTTAGTTGTGATGGAGCAGATTTATGTGCAGGTACTTCTAACAAACATCTGAGTCCAGTCCACATCTGTCCCCCACTGATAATGGTGTGTGTGTGTGTGTGTGTGTGTGTGTGTGTGTGTGTGTGTGTGTGTGTGTGTGTGTGTGTGTCTAGTTAGCAATGCAGGGTTTCTGCAGTTTTTCGGAGGGAAATTTAAGACTTATTTAAGACCTTTTAGTAACGGAAATTTGAGAAATGAATTGAAGGGAACTCAATACATCGATATGTTCTCTAAATGTGTATGTTTAAGGAGAAACACGTCAGAGTTTGAAAATACATCTTCCAACAGATATGTTACTTTTTATTTCATTTTACTAAAAACAAAAAAGAAGCTTGAATCGTTCTGCTCAAAACCACTACAGTATGGACGTGTTTTTTACTGATCAATCTCCAAAAAAAGATTCCTAAATCAAGATACATTTACTTCAGATGTCAGATGACATGAAATACAAAGTCTTGTTTTCTGTGAAATTGATCAAAATTCAGTTTATGACTAAAACAAGAACAATTATGTGCTCAGAAAAAATCAGCTCAATTTAGAAGTTTTGACAGGTATTCTTGTTTTAAGCATCAACTCAATTAATTTCATTTGAATTTTTCAAGACTTAATTTTTCGTTTGCATCTCAAGTAAATGTATCTTGATTTAAACTGGTTTAGATGACTCTATTGGAAAACTTGTACACAAATATTGAGGAATTACACATTTTGTGCAATGCATGCAACATTAATTGCCATGTCTTTATGAATTTATGACTTTCTGCTCTGATTTAAGACCACTTTAAGGCCTTAATTTGTGTAAGTGCAAATCAAGACCTTTTTAAGATTCGAGAAACCCGGGCAATGTCCCTAAATCTGACAAAACCTGAATAAACTGACTGAAATTGCAATGTATTTAAAGCAATGTTCCCCGTTCTTTCACTGGTGTGTGACTAAACTATGAAGCAAACGCAGGACTTCAGCCACAGCAGATGCTCAACACAATCTATTAGTGATCCATCTGAGAAAGACTTGCAGATGTGTGTATGTGTGATCACATGTATCTACAGAAACGACACTTTCAGAGATCCCGTCCTCAAATAAACCTGACATGCTATTTAAGGTAATGACGCGTTCTAGCAATCACTAGACAAGACATCACATTAACTGGTATAACCTCTCGCCCTTAGCAACAGAGCATTACGTATTCATGTTTTAAGGCAGTTTGTCTGAACGAAGCTCTTTTATATTTGGAAACAATAATCCAAAGAATTCACCATGACCAAACACATCTTCCAGCAGCAGTAGAGTTTCTCTCTAGCACATCTCTACCACAAACACACACACAGTATATGATTCATCAGTTAAAGCCATTGGTAACACTTTATTTTACAGCATCCTTGTTACACAGTAAATGATGCATAATTACAAGCAACTATCCCTAAACAAAACCCTATTCCTAACACTATACTGCAAGTACACGTTGTTAATTGATATCACTTAATGGTGTTAACTTCTTTATTGACAACTATGACAAAAAATGTGGTTATACTTTATTTTAAGCTGTGTAATTGTATATTTAAGTACAGAGTAATATTAATAAGCTACATGTACTTACAGGGTTAGGATTAGGCTTGGTTTAGGGTTAGTTGCATGCAATTATGCATAATGTATAGGTATTACTATAGAAACTACATGTAACATATTTAACAATGACACATTTGTTACCAAGGATGATTCTCGACAAGCTTTTTTGCCAAGACGAGACGACAATAAGGTCATTAAACGATAACTGTGACTATATCAACATGCAATATTGTTGACTATAATGCAGTTCTAAAATCAAAACATTGCCAAATTCTCTATTTTTTGGGGGGGATAAAAAAGAGATTAAATATTACAGACTGCGGTTCACATCCCCCAATCAGAGCTTTTCTCTTCAGATGATACGTGTTCTGTCTGGTGCTTTACTTAATCTTTGCAAACACTCTAGAAGAAATCTCCATTTGAGCCATTCTCAGTGATGAACCGTAATAAATCCAAACGTGAATCTCAACTATACTGTTTGCGACTGTGGTTGCTGAATAAATGCACTTACGCAACCTCTGTGTGACGATACAAGTCTTTTTTGCTGTTGTTTTAATAGAAAAAACATTGTCATTTGGAATGATGGATATTAATGGGCATTTCCCTATTTTAATTTCTGAGAGATGTTTCTTTCTCTTTTTTTACACCAGTTTTCAAGTATGTAGAGACTGTGTTCATTTATGATAAATAGCTTATAATAAATCAGTAGGCTACACTAGATGAGGTCAAATAAACCATGCGTATTACAGTACGAGTTGATATTCACTTGATTTGTGCTAATAATTCTGATGAAATGTACAAATAAATCTCAAATGACTACAATCATTGCGATTGATAACAATAGATTAGTAACAATAGTGTGTCTTTAATCAACACTGAGCGAAACTGACATCTCTGAGAGCAAGTGTAAGGCCTGTGTGAGCAGCATAATGCCTATGCATCTCATGATTAATATCAATATTCCTGTAGTCAATCTATATCATGGAGCTGTAAGACCCTCGACAGATCTTACATGATCTAAAAAACACACCGTAACCACAATAACACCATTAACTGGACACACTCTTGTACTCTTTTGACGTTCTGTTTTCCCTTTATAATAGGGAAATATTTGATTTTGGACACATCACATGTATTAGTATTTTTCAGTCCAATTCAAACACATCAATAATACATATAGTGTGAAATGAAGTCTACATTACGTCTCTCGTCTGTCGAGAAGCGCTTGAACTGCTGTCAGACCGGCTGCATTACACATGTGCCGAGTCAAACAGCAGATTCAGCGTGGAGACGTCTACTTTGAGCAAACACAACGAAAACATCACCATTTTTCAGGCCGCAGACACTCAGAACTGCAGTAAAGTGTCATTTAGATCAGAAATTCTGAAGAAAAAATCCAAATTTGAATAATTTGCATAAATTATGCATGTTCTATGTGTCTATTAATTATCCGCGTTGTGTACCAGCTGAAGAAACACTGCTTTAGAGACATCAAGGATGAAAAATAAAATAGATGATAAAAAGAGTGAATTGGAAAACTGTTTAAGCAACACACACACACCGTTTGCATCAGATTTACAGTAATGCTTTTCTCTGGCGCTCTCTCGGATCATTTGTGTGGGTCTCTGTATCATCCCGCCATCACAGCGCCAAATTCCTCAGTAATAGAGGAGCTCGCCCCACCCTGCAGCGCACGCTTATCAGACCCGTGTGGTTTCCTGCTGCGCTCCAACAACATGTGTGTGTGTGTGACAATCAGACATCAAGGCAACACCCCAGGTGAACAGGGTCAAAAAATCACTAATAAATATCACCATACTTCACCAGTTGATTGATTACATTCATATTTGCAAAAAAAAATTTGTATTACACGTTTTCTGAAATGTTATGTTTAAATATGCAAATGAGGCGTTATCTAATCAAATATGCATTCATTTGCATACATTTCTGAAACAGAAATCTGAACATCGGATCGAAATTCTTGTTTCGTTTTTTTATATATATTTACAGAGGGAATTTGGGATATCTCTGCGTTTCACTCAGTGTATCACTAAGAAAACACTGTCGACAGCCAATTTTTTTAGTAATAAAATGTATAAAATCAGGAAAATTATCTATTAACAAACCCGTTTGTAAAAACCTTCAGAATATAGATAAAAATAAAACTGTAGTTTGGTATTTGTAAGTGCTACTGAATTGGAGATTTCTGGCTCAATGTAGGAGGAAAAACTCATTTTGAGGAAACGGCCTTTAAAGACATATACCGTAACTGAAATCTACAGTCGCAAATAGACAAAGTGCTCTAAAAATACAGTTAAAAGTGTTGTTTTCTTTCCACTGGTCACTCTATGAAAATCCAAAAGCCCCAAATCTCAAAATTGACAGATGCATAAAAAAACAGTAGCCTGTGGTGTTAGACCAACTAAACAAACAAAATATTTAATAAAAACAAAGCATATTATGGGATATCCATATTTACAGTAGGAAAAAAATATTGAGGTACTCATGGCATATAACACACAGGAATAAATAGCATTTTACTATATATTCTCATAGAAAACAGCTTTGGTGAACATAAGAGACTTCTTTACAGACGCCAAATACCTGCACAGACTAAACCTACAAAATGAAAATAAAATATTCAAAAATGCATTAATCTAGGATCATTTTGATTTTGAAGCATCAAGAACAGTGACTTACAACAGCTGACATTGTAGTGACATTGCAGAGACTTGTCAAAACACACACACACACACACACACTCGGGTGCTGTAATGGTCACATGACTGATGCTGTTATTTCCTGTCAGAGGTAACATCTGTGAAATGATAGTGATCTTTATTTTAAGAGCGGATGGACACAAACAGTCATGGGTAAAGACGAGCAGAGATCCCACAGATACACAGTATAAGGATGCTCACTAACAACAGCACACTAGCTCTGCCGGTGTGTTTGACAGATTGGTACGGTCTGCACAACATTAGATGTGTTTTGAGAGTGTATAGATAGAGCCATGCCGGAAATGGAATTGATTTGGATGCCTACTGAAATCAACAGACTTGCAGGGTTTTCTAATGCAATGTATTAGGGCTTCTTTCACATGTGGTCTGAAAACTTGGCCCAGAAGGTTTGACACAGCTCTGTTTTTAAAGTATTTTTGATCAATTAAAATGCAGCCTTGGAGAGTACTAAAAAAAAAAAAAAAAAAAAAAAAAAAAAATTAAATTATTCCAAACTCCATGCCATCAAAAACAAATTAGACCTGACTGACCCAAAACACCTGTAATCTGTAACGGAAGTGCGCCTGAGAGCCTCGTATGCAAACAAACAAACCACATTCTGATGTCAAACTCCTCCGAGGACCTTCCTCCGGGTGTCAAGACTACATGCATCCTGAATCATGATGACTAAACATGATCTCCTCTGAACCCCTCCACCTCCCCAGCTCCACCTGCCTAGATCTGCTACATATCTTACATGCTCACAGTAGTGTTGCTCAACATTTACATAGTCTGGTTCCTTGTTTGCTGTAGGCTAGTCCTGCTACCAGATTAACCCTGAACCCCTCCACCTCCCCAGCTCCACCTGCCAAGATCTGCTACAGGATTGATGTGTATGCAGCAGCAGCAGATCGTACATGCTCACAGTATCTGTGTATCTATTAGCAGTAGCAAGTCTTGCTCTGCAGTCCACCAAGACAAAATACATCAACATTGCCATATTCAATAACATGCTAAAATTATTTCGAGCGTTGTCATGACATGATTGAAATATTATTACAACTAAAATGTCAGTTGTGCGGGAGACTAGAGGAAGCTGTCGTAATCAGGCTGAACACCTTCCTCATATGTCTAGAGAGCAGCGTGTCTCACACTCTCCTGATCTTCATGAACACAGGAAATCCCTCATTTTAAACCGCAGGCAGGTGCCGTGGGAAAGAGGCTTTTCCAAAACATTCCCGGCCAATCTGCTCATGCCAAACAAACACACACCCATATGTTTCCACAAACTGTGTGTTAAACAGCCTCGCGTCTCACATCACATGATTCAAATAACACTCCTCTAACAGGGAGAGAAACTGAGATTCTAATGCCATAAGAAAATATTCAATAAAATAAAACACCGGTATCAAATGCAATATACACATTAGGTTTATGAAAGAAATAATAATAATAATAAGTGTTTCTTTAACACAGGAATAACTTACATTCTAAATATCTAGTTCAGTCATGAAACTCTAGAGGCCACAGAATGATCTGCGGTCCTTTACAAGCAATCACATCATTACTGCATGCCACAAGCTGATTGGCCTCTACTGATCCTACAGCCAATGAGATTGCTTTGCTAAAGCTATTTAAATAGTCTCAGTAGCACCTCATTGCAGTAAACGAGATCCAGGGGGCGGAGTTGGATCCAGATCTAAGGGGCGGAGATAGGTAGGATTAGGGGTGGGGTTAGGGATCAGGGGGCGGACATGGGTAGGATTAGGGGTGGGGTTAGGGATCAGAGATGGGTAGGATTAGGGGTGCAGGGCTCCAGACTAACTTTTTGCCTTGGTTGCACTGGTGCGCCTAACCTTTTTATTTAGGTGCACCAGCACAAAATTTAGGTGCACTCAAATTGTTCCTCGTCTCGCGTCGCCTTTAACGCCACAATTTCAAGGTCACCTTTTTATCACGCTCCATATATTCATATATATTATGTAAATGCTTTTAAACAAGAATAAGGTGTAGTTTTTTATTTTATTTGAAGCACAATTATACTGTATATAAAAATATAAATCTTTAAAAAAAAATGTTTAAAGTGCTGTTCTTACATTGTTCAAGTTAGGGCAGGGTATTGACACAGATTTCACAATTCGATTCATTATTGATTATCTTGGATATCAGGTACAATACATGGCAAATTTTCTCAAGAAAAACAAATCTCAACTAATGCTGTAAACTGGGAGTCAGTTGTAGCCTATAGGCTTCATTAGCCTACTATAATATTCAAGGTAAAAATTACCTGATTTGTACACAAACACCTAAATTACACTTTTTTTATATATAATAATAAAGTTACATAAAATATAAACATTTAAATGGTGGCTGCAAAAAAACTTACCACTTGATTTTTTTCAAACAACATGCATTAAATATTGAAAAACATACAAAAATTTAATGAATATGTAATATGGTGCATATATTAGGCACAATGCTCCTCTAGAGTTAATTTTTTTAGCTAGCTAACGAGTTTATGGGCACTGGATGTTTTTTCTGAGGTAAATGTGACATTACGTGACATTGTTTACAAGCGTTTTACTGACGTCTTTCCACGGTTGAAACACTGATTGAGCGATTCCATGTGAAAGATACGGATTTCGATAAGATGTAGGCCTACTCTATCTTTTAACACACTTTCAGATGCTCGTTCATGTTTATTTCGCGCTGTAACTGGTATTATTAAGGCGGAAGAGAAGATCATGTGCGCGCCGCGCTGCTGCTTCTCTTGAACTGAGCGATCTCACGCCACAGCGTCAATACACTATTTATGTTTTTGAATTTCGTAAGAAAATGGACCTAATTTGAAATCTGAGACTTTGTTTCATATCAATAGTAACAAAGCACAAAGATTATTGCGATTTATTGGATGGGATGCTCGCTACAATGGTCCATTCATTCATCAACTGAAAACAGCATAGCCCAACCGGTTCGTAAAAATCAATGAGAATCGATTAAAATCGAGAAATCAATATTTTTTGCCTAGTTCAAGTAGCCTACAGTTTTAAAAGTTTCTTCGTCGTCTGTTTTCCTGCGTTTATTTAGCTGATGCTGCTGATTGCCGTAACTGATTCTCTGGTGCTCAGGTGACAGATCGCAATTTATTTCAATCACACAGTCAGCTCAGCACGGAGCATTTTAATCCTACAGGAATATCTGAACCACAGCCAATCAGAGGCAAAGACCCGCCCAATCTCTATCTCTGATTGGTTTAGACCACGATATGATCCAACCATGCGTGCAAGGAGAACAAAAGACTCGTTTGTGGAGAGGCAGAACGTTAGGTGCACTGGTGCGACCTAGGAAAAATTCTTGTCGCACCCTTACAAATTTTGGTCGCATGTGCGACCAAATTGGTCGCACTCTAGAGCCCTGGGGTGGGGTTAGGGATCAGGGGGTGGAGATGGGTAGGATTAGGGGTGGGGTTAGGGATCAGGGGGCGGAGATGGGTAGGATTAGGGGTGGGGTTAGGGATCAGGGGGCGGACATGGGTAGGATTAGGGGTGGGGTTAGGGATCATGGGGCGGAGATGGGTAGGATTAGGGGTGGGGTTAGGGATCAGGGGGCGGACATGGGTAGGATTAGGGGTGGGGTTAGAGATCAGGGGGTGGAGATGGGTAGGATTAGGGATCAGGGGGCGGAGATGGGTAGGATTAGGGGTGGGGTTAGGGATCAGTGGGTGGAGATGGGTAGGATTAGGGGTGAGGTTAGGGATTAGGGGGCGGAGATGGGTAGGATTAGGGGTGGGGTTAGGGATCAGGGGGCGGAGATGGGTAGGATTAGGGGTGGGGTTAGGGATAAGGGGGCGGAGATGGGTAGGGGTGGGGTTATTTAGGGGTGGGGGCGGAGATGGGTAGGATTAGGGGTGGGGTTAGGGATCAGGGGGTGGAGATGGGTAGGATTAGGGGTGGGGTTAGGGATCAGGGGGCGGAGATGGGTAGGTTTAGGTATATGTAAGGTGGGAGGAGTTGGATCTGGATCCAACTCCTCCCCCTGGATTTCGTGTTCTGCAGTGAGGACCATCTCAATAGTCTGGTTCATTGTTTGCAGTATCGTTTGTGACGAGAATACTTTTTGAGCGCAAAAACAAACAAAAATAACGACTTTATTTCAACTATTCATGTCCTTCTCTTTGGGCCTCTAGTCAGTTAACGTAGTTTGATTCCGTAGAGCTACGTCACACGTAGGCTCACTATTGGCCGACGCTGGTCATGTGCGTGATGCGTGACGTACAACAACAGAAGCTTACGCTATTACACTAGTGAACTGACTCGAGGCCCAAAGAGAAGGACATGAATAGTTGAAATAAAGTTGTTTTTTTGGGGGGGTTTTTGCGCACAAAAAGTATTCTCGTCGCTTGATAAACTTAAAGGGATACTCCACTTTTTTTGGAAATAGGCTCATTTTACAACTCACCGTTTTTGAATCCATTCAGCCGATCTCCGGTTCTGGCGGTACCACTTTTAGCATAGCTTAGCATACATCATTGGAGTGGACAAGACCATTAGCATTTCTAAAAAGAAAATGACCAACGAGTTTCGATATTTTTCCTATTTAAAACTTGACTCTTCTGTAGTTACATCGTGCACTAAGACCGACGGAAAATGTAAAGTTGCGATTTTCTAGGCTGATATGGCTAGGAACTATACTCTCATTCCTGCGTAATAATCAAGAAACTTCACTGCCGTACCGTGAGAGCAGCAGGCGTAATGATATGACGCAGCGCCTGAAAATAGGCCACCTTCCGTCAACACAACGGAACTATTTTCAGGCGCTGCGTCATATCATTACGCCTGCTGCTCTCACGGTACGGCAGTGAAGTTTCTTGATTACTACGCAGGAATGAGAGTATAGTTCCTAGCCATATCAGCCTAGAAAATCGCAACTTTACATTTTCCGTCGGTCTTAGTGCACGATGTAACTACAGAAGAGTCAAGTTTTAAATAGGAAAAATATCGAAACTCGTTGGTCATTTTCTTTTTAGAAATGCTAATGGTCTTGTCCACTCCAATGATGTATGCTAAGCTATGCTAAAAGTGGTACCGCCAGAACCGGAGATCGGCTGAATGGATTCAAAAACGGTAAAACTCAACAGTTTAACTCTGGGGCAGTTGTAAAATGAGCCTATTTCCAAAAAAAGTGGAGTATCCCTTTAAGATTGAGCCACTGTAGTCACTTGGACTATTTTAACGATGTCTTTAATAACTTTTCGAGGCCGGCAAGTTTCAATCCCTGAAGAAGCCTATGGAGGAGTGATCCAGCGCTCAGATTTCATCAAAAATATCTTAATTCGTGTTCCGAAGATGAACGGAGGTCTTACGGGGTTGGAACAACATGAGGGTGAGTAATTACTGACAGAATTTTAATTTTTGGGTGAACTAACCCTTTAATGTATTAAGGAATGTTTACCAAACCTTACAAAACTAAAGGTATCATTAATGCACTGCAATGAGACCACTGAGAATGGACCTGATGAGTGTATGAGAAGAGAAACCAGCAGCTACTGTAAATTACAGAGAAAATTACAGAAAAACACTGATACACACACACACACACACATTCTGTCGTGGCAACCCACCGGTGGCACACTGTATGTGTATGTACAGCCAATCAGAAGATAAGAGAGGGTTACCACGACAACCAGAACACAACATTTAAGATTCTTTCCATCTCAAAGGGGAAAAGGGCAGAGATTAGACGAGCTTGACCGGCAATCGTGTCTAAACATGAGATAGACAGAAGGAGAGAGAGAGTGAGAGTGAGAGAGAGAGAGAGAGAGAGAGAGAGAGAGAGAGAGAGAGAGAGAGAGAGAGAGAGAGAGTTTGACTGGAGGTGAAGAGGACGGTCAGACTGAAGTGGCTAAATCTGGGCTTGAAGATCAAACTGATCAGACAGACTGATGGAAGTTCCTGTGAAACACAATCACTGGCTCTCTGAACTCATTCATGATCCAGCCAAACTCATTCTCCACATCAGAGTTCTGAAACTCACTCTATGTGTGTGTGTGTGTGTGTGGCGGCTCCGCTGCAGTTTTATGCATCACTTAAGTGCTGATCTATCATTTCTGCTCACAGACACATTAAACGCAGCATCTGTGTGAGCAGTAGATCAGGCTGACCTTAACCCTCCTGCTAAACTCACTTTATATAAACGTTTAGATCAGCTCCACAGAGAAAGACGGCTCAAGAGACAAAGAGAGAGAGATTTGTATCAACTGATTTATTGTGTTTTTTAACTGTTTTCTAGTAATTAGGTAAGATGCAAATGTTTTGGCTATACAAATGTACAGAACACTATCCATATTAGGATCCTCTGGCTTTTTAAGTAGGCAAGGAAGGATGATAGTCTATTCCTCTTTTCATCCGAAACATACGCGGCTGTTCTGAATAGTCAGTGCAAAAACAGTGCATAATCTTCGCAAAAGTGATTTAGTAAAGAGCAACGAGAGACTGTTTGATTAACATGAACGGCAAGGACAGCAGGAGCTTTAGCTCACTTTAACACCGAATGCACTGTTGACATAAATGATTGTGTTTACCAAGATACTTGTGGAAATGGGCATTTTGAGTGGAGCGTGAGCTTGGTTTGAGAAAAGATATATGTTAATTGTTGTAAATTGCTGTACTCCTTCAGCAATCGCTATACTAATAATATCAAAGCATTGTTTTACCAATTAGCAAGTTAGCATTTACTGAATTGGCTAGTTAAAGCTAGCCAAGCTTCCACCACTAAAATATTTAAGTTGAAATAACATGATAATTTTAAGTTAAATGTATAAATTAGCTTACTCAAATATTTCAAGTGAAGAGCAATTAAAATGTATCAATACAAAATAAAAATCTGCCAGTTCTGCTTGCTTGAGCTTTAAATTTCTTAAAAATTTCGATGAAATTACCTTATTATTTTTTTTAGTTTTGCCAACTTATTTTACGGGTTTACAGTGTGCTGTTGTGTCTGAACCTAAATATGTTGCATCATCAACATGGGTACTAGTGGCCGTTGTTTATTACTGTACCAATAGCACATCTCACGAGAAGACGTTTCACGCCATCAATAGCGAATAGGATGGATTGAATCATAGAGGAGCTCCAGATCACCTTCAAGTGCGCATTCACATCACACAACTCACATGGAAGCGCCTTCAGACAATTAAGAGAAAGTCAGAGAGAGAGTAAGAGAGAGAGAGAGAGAGAGAGAGAGAGAGAGAGAGAGAGAGAGAGAGAGAGAGAGAGTAAGAGAGAGAGAGAGAGAGAGAGAGAGAGACATGCTAATGTATGACAGAGAAAGCCTAATGAACCTAATTAGCCGGTACGGCTGAACGGTGGAATCCAAGGTGTCTTCATGAACCTGTCAAGAGACAAACCCAAACGAGCTTAACAAACAAATAGCAGCTGCTTTCATCTGGGCGAGAGAGAGAGAGAGAGAGAGAGAGAGAGAGAGAGAGAGAGAGAGAGAGAGAGAGAGAGAGAGATAGGGACATGTTAATGCTGAGTATGTGTGTATAAAGTGCTCCTGATGGCAGCGCATTACTAAAAGTGCTTATAATTCAGAAGTTCACTCGGATTTGAAGTGTAATTTCACATATTTTCAGCACATTAGAAACACAGCTAGATAGAGAGGAGGAGGAGGAGGAGGAGAAGGAGGAGATGGGAAAGGTAAGTCTTTTTCTGGAAACAAACAGCATTGTCATAAAACACAGAGTCATGTCACGGCGGGTTGCTGGGAAGCAGTCGCCATGACACCAGATATCAGATGCGCTGGAACACAAGGTCAGGTGATCACTTCTCGTTCAGCGCGGTCAGCAATCTTCCCTCAAATACTGTTACAGTCCATCTAGAGCGAGGAAACACACACTCGATCCATCTCGCTCGCTCTGCTCCATTAGACAGCAAATGAACTTAATGGACTTTATGTAGCTGATCTGCTTTTACATCTAAACGCATTAAAAATCAATGACGCACGCTCGCAAAGAAAGCGCACAGCGTTCAGTTTCAATAACATTGGCCGGCGTCGTGTCAGCATTATTACTCAACTACTCAGAAGTACCGCCCATCTGTTCAACTTTATTAAACATCAAATCTGGCCGATTCATAAGCTTTGAACTTGAAAAAAAGATTAAACTGTTAATCACTTAATCGGTGTTGGCCAAAGAATAATAATAAAAAAGTTGAATATTTTCTCTGATTAAAGTCATCATAGAACATCGTATTGTAAGTATTGTGAAATATGTACGGGTTTTGCACGTGTTCTAGGTCAGTTTCCATGTTTTTCATTGGATTGATTATCAGTTGCACCTGTTCTCTATTTCATTGATTGGTTTGCCCTGTATGTATTTAACTGTTTGTTTTTTTAGTTAATTGTCCGTTATCGTCACATTATACCTTTTTTTCCGAGTGCTAGTTGTCTGAGTGTTTTGTTTTTGTTAAAAAAATAGATTCAGCTCATTTATCTCTCTCTCTCTCTCTCTCTCTCTCTCTCTCTCTCTCTCTCTCTATATATATATATATATATATATATATATATATATATATAGAGAGAGAGAGAGAGAGACTTATATCTATATACATCTAAAGTTTTATTAGACTTATTTTAGATTTCTTTTAAAAACATAAAAAAAATGTCACTGACACCAACTTTTGAATGGCAGTATATATACATCTCAACGTTTCAGAGAAAGACCTTTCATGAATGATGAAAACTGATGCAAATAATGCTTTTGTGTGAACGTTTTGAGAACATTATTACAGACCAGAGAACTTTACACAAAAAGTTAGATGAACGTAAACACCACGTTTACACATGATACTTACAGGAATACCATAGTATTACCATATCATGTCCAACAGCGATGGAAATCATTCTGTTTGATAGTTATCTGATGTGTGTGTGTGTTCAGTGGTTATCTGATGTGTGTGTGTTCAGTGGTTATCTGATGTGTGTGTGTGTTCAGTGGTTATCTGATGTGTGTGTGTTCAGTGGTTATCTGATGTGTGTGTGTGTTCAGTGGTTATCTGATGGGTGTGTGTGTTCAGTGGTTATCTGATGGGTGTGTGTGTTCAGTGGTTATCTGATGGGTGTGTGTGTTCAGTGGTTATCTGATGGGTGTGTGTTCAGTGGTTATCTGATGTGTGTGTGTTCAGTGGTTATCTGATGTGTGTGTGTTCAGTGGTTATCTGATGGGTGTGTGTTCAGTGGTTATCTGATGGGTGTGTGTTCAGTGGTTATCTGATGTGTGTGTGTTCAGTAGTTATCTGATGGGTGTGTGTTCAGTAGCTATCTGATGTGTGTGTGTGTTCAGTGGTTATCTGATGTGTGTTTGTGTGTGTGTTCAGTGGTTATCTGATGGGTGTGTGTTCAGTGGTTATCTGATGTGTGTGTGTTCAGTGGTTATCTGATGGGTGTGTGTTCAGTGGTTATCTGATGGTTGTGTGTGTCCAGTGGTTATCTGATGTGTGTGTGTTCAGTGGTTATCTGATGTGTGTGTGTCCAGTGGTTATCTGATGTGTGTGTGTGTTCAGTGGTTATCTGATGTGTGTGTGTGTGTGTTCAGTGGTTATCTGATGTGTGTGTGTGTTCAGTGGTTATCTGATGTGTGTGTGTTCAGTGGTTATCTGATGTGTGTGTGTCCAGTGGTTATCTGATGTGTGTGTTCAGTGGTTATCTGATGTGTGTGTGTGTTCAGTGGTTATCTGATGTGTGTGTGTTCAGTGGTTATCTGATGTGTGTGTGTTCAGTGGTTATCTGATGTGTGTGTGTTCAGTGGTTATCTGATGTGTGTGTGTGTTCAGTGGTTATCTGATGTGTGTGTGTGTTCAGTGGTTATCTGATGTGTGTGTGTTCAGTGGTTATCTGATGTGTGTGTGTGTGTTCAGTGGTTATCTGATGTGTGTGTGTTCAGTGGTTATCTGATGTGTGTGTGTTCAGTGGTTATCTGATGGGTGTGTGTTCAGTGGTTATCTGATGTGTGTGTGTTCAGTGGTTATCTGATGGGTGTGTGTTCAGTGGTTATCTGATGTGTGTGTGTTCAGTGGTTATCTGATGTGTGTGTGTTCAGTGGTTATCTGATGTGTGTGTGTTCAGTGGTTATCTGATGGGTGTGTGTTCAGTGGTTATCTGATGTGTGTGTGTTCAGTGGTTATCTGATGGGTGTGTGTTCAGTGGTTATCTGATGTGTGTGTGTTCAGTGGTTATCTGATGGGTGTGTGTTCAGTGGTTATCTGATGGGTGTGTGTTCAGTGGTTATCTGATGTGTGTGTGTTCAGTGGTTATCTGATGTGTGTGTGTTCAGTGGTTATCTGATGTGTGTGTGTTCAGTGGTTATCTGATGTGTGTGTCTTCAGTGGTTATCTGATGTGTGTGTTCAGTGGTTATCTGATGTGTGTGTGTTCAGTGGTTATCTGATGTGTGTGTGTTCAGTGGTTATCTGATGTGTGTGTGTTCAGTGGTTATCTGATGTGTGTGTTCACCTTTTTTTTCTGTGATATGCAGCAAAAGCAACTATATCGTGATATACGCCATTAATATGGCAAACAAAGACACATACTGTGACATGATGACAGCATCCGATATGAAACATGACAGCATGTATGTCACGGTACATGTGATATGGTTTTGTGGAGTGTGATAGAGATGTGATCTTAACCACACTGACACTAACACACACTTTAAATCACGGCTGAGGACCAGGAGTTGTCAGACTGCCACAAGGTCTATCTCTGCCTCTGATATACTGCCACAAGGTCTCTCTCTGAGAGGTGAAGGCTTCTGGGTAAGCAGACACATTTAGAGAAACACAGGAAGCTCAAACGGAGAGAAACCGAGATGAATGAGGCGGAGGAAAATACCTTAAGGTCTGCCCTTAAAATAAAAAATAAGCACCATAAAAAAAGAACTAAAACCGAAAGAAAAGAACCGAACACACCAGCAGGTCATGGATGATGGAAACACCAAAATGGACACTATTTACTTCACAAATAAATGTTTCTGGTCTTATTGAGCATGATTTGAACAGACTTCTAAACTTTGGCCTGGAACTTGTTAGACATCAGTTATATATAATTGAAAATGAAAAATTGTTAAGGAGAACATCTGATGTTCTGATACTTCTCTTAATCATCAAACCTTTTTGCCAGTTTTATTTTATAAACTGGACAAAAACAATCCACTGACTAATACTGAAGGACGGACCAGTAAGAAATCACGTAGTTACCACCTAGCAACCAAACAAAACACCCTAACAACCACCCAACGACAGTGGAAGTCAGGTTGGCACACATTTTCCTCAAAAAACATAAAACAAAGTTAATATTTTTTTTTCGCTAAAAGCAATTAATTGTCAAAAATGAAATAAATACATCATCAAAAAATATAAAGCAGATAAAAACCAGTGAGTAAATCCTGAGAAGTTAGAGAGGAAGTAAAATACATGCACGCAAATAAAATATTTACGCCAATCAGAATAATCTGTTAATTGTGAAAACAAATATAAGTATCCATATATAGAGAGCCTGGTTATTGTTTATTTAAAACACATTCAGTTTATTAATACCATTACCTAAATCACCTGCCGTATGAGTGACAAATATGCATCACATTAAGTTCATTAAATTATGTTAAAACCATTCCAATTGGATGAAAATTCAAATACATAAAATTTGAGTGTGTGATATGAAAATCTCTGAAAAAAAAGATGCTGGATGAGTAGCTGTTCTGTCACCTAATCTGGTCTGTTTTGATTGGTCTTTGATCCCCCCTCACTTCCCCAAATCTCCTGCTCCTCCTCAGAGAAACTCACAGCAAGACGAACATTCCTGGAAGTTTCCTGTGTCATTATCTCATCCCGCCACGTCTGCAAATGTGACGACAAATAACAGCCAAAACCGCACTGAGATTTAATGAAGCAACCCCTGTGAGTCTTCTGCTTGACACTGCTGTTTGAACGGCATGTGAACGCATAAAACGTGCGTTTATCATGGAAGAGACTGCTGCTAAACTCAGGAACTCGTTTCGGCTATTTTGCACAACTATGGGCCGATGCGGATCATGTTCAAATGACCTAAAATTAGCTCATTTATTGCCTTGATTGCTTTCCATTTGCTAACTATCACTATCCTAAATGAAATCCAATCAAGTAATTTGATGCTAATTCAAAATGAAGCCTATGTTTAATGCATTTTGCATTTGTTCTCTGCATTGTCAGCTGTGTATAACTGAGCTGTGCCTGAAGAATTTGAATGCATTTTAAAACATCCACTGAAAATCCTTTAGTAGATCAAGTGTGTTATTGTGTCTGAGTGAATGGGTGTTGAGACTGTGATTTACTGTGAGAAGTGAAGTTGATGAGTGTGTTTAGCGTCTCAGTGTGAGTGCAGCATTAACCGGACTGTGATGATGAAGGATCTGAGAGCCTCTATAACTGCAAAATTGGACTTGAGTACAAACTCAATTATTCAATCAGCAAAGGAAATGCATGGGGGGAAAAAACGATGTTCTCACAAACATATAGCCGAGCCTTATTTAAACACACAAATCAGATTTTTCCATCACTCAGTGCGAGCTCACTTCACAGTGGTTATTTAAAGATACTCGTATCACAAGGAATCTAACTGTGCTTGATCTTTTAAGACGTAACTGTGTTATAAAAACATACCGAGTTTCAAAACTCAGAACTTTCTCCTCAGTGAAAAAAGTATGTCATTCTGAACTTCTGCGACCTTAGAAATCAGATAAACGTATACACAAGACCATCCACATTTACACATCAATGATGCCATACTGGGTGATTAGAAACTTCCTGGACAGTATTGTATGGGTAAATAGTATTATTCCTAAAAAGTAGAAGGACTCTTTCTGGCCGTGTAGAACATACCAAACATTGAATCTAGCTGATTATTATTTGTAACAAGAACAAATAATAATCAGATTGAGCTAGTTGAGGTGAAGTAAGTTGAGCTAGTTGAGGTGAAGTTGAGCTAGTTGAGGTGAAGTTGAGCTAGTTGAGGTAAAGTTGAGCTAGTTGAGGTAAAGTTGAGCTAGTTGAGGTGAAGTTGAGCTAGATGAGGTGAAGTTGAGCTAGTTGAGGTGAAGTAAGTTGAGCTAGTTGAGGTGAAGTTGAGCTAGTTGAGGTGAAGTTGAGCTAGATGAGGTGAAGTTGAGCTAGTTGAGGTAAAGTTGAGCTAGTTGAGGTAAAGTTGAGCTAGTTGAGGTGAAGTTGAGCTAGATGAGGTGAAGTTGAGCTAGTTGAGGTGAAGTAAGTTGAGCTAGTTGAGGTGAAGTTGAGCTAGTTGAGGTGAAGTTGAGCTAGATGAGGTGAAGTTGAGCTAGTTGAGGTGAAGTTGAGCTAGTTGAGGTGAAGTTGAGCTAGATGAGGTGAAGTTGAGCTAGTTGAGGTGAAGTTGAGCTAGTTGAGGTGAAGTTGAGCTAGTTGAGGTAAAGTTGAGCTAGTTGAGGTAAAGTTGAGCTAGTTGAGGTGAAGTTGAGCTAGTTGAGGTAAAGTTGAGCTAGTTGAGGTGAAGGTGAGCTAGTTGAGGTGAAGTTGAGCTAGTTGAGGTAAAGTTGAGCTAGTTGAGGTGAAGGTGAGCTAGATGAGGTGAAGTTGAGCGAGTTGAGGTAAAGTTGAGCTAGTTGAGGTTAAGTTGAGCTAGTTGAGGTGAAGTTGAGCTAGTTGAGGTAAAGTTGAGCTAGTTGAGGTGAAGTTGAGCTAGTTGAGGTGAAGTTGAGCTAGTTGAGGTAAAGTTGAGCTAGTTGAGCTAGTTGAGGTAAAGTTGAGCTAGTTGAGGTAAAGTTGAGCTAGTTGAGGTGAAGTTGAGCTAGTTGAGGTGAAGTTGAGGTGAAGTTGAGCTAGTTGAGGTGAAGTTGAGCTAGTTGAGGTGAAGTTGAGGTGAAGTTGAGCTAGTTTAGGTAAAGTTGAGCTAGTTGAGGTGAAGTTGAGCTAGTTGAGGTGAAGTTGAGCTAGTTGAGGTGAAGTTGAGCTAGATGAGGTGAAGTTGAGCTAGATGAGGTAAAGTTGAGCTAGATGAGGTGAAGTTGAGCTAGTTGAGGTGAAGTTGAGCTAGTTGAGGTGAAGTTGAGCTAGATGATGTGAAGTTGAGCTAGTTGAGGTAAAGTTGAGCTAGATGAGGTGAAGTTGAGCTAGTTGAGGGTAAAGTTGAGCTAGTTGAGGTGAAGTTGAGCTAGATGAGGTGAAGTTGAGCTACTTGAGGTGAAGTTGAGCTAGTTGAGGTGAAGTTGAGCTAGTTGAGGTAAAGTTGAGCTAGTTGAGGTGAAGTTGAGCTAGATGAGGTGAAGTTGAGCTAGATGAGGTGAAGTTGAGCTAGTTTAGGTTAAGTTGATCTAGTTGAGGTGAAGTTGATCTAGCTGAGGTGAAGTGGAGCTAGTTGAGGTGAAGTTGAGCTAGATGAGGTGAAGTTGAGCTAGATGAGGTGAAGTTGAGCTAGTTTAGGTTAAGTTGATCTAGTTGAGGTGAAGTGGAGCTAGTTGAGGTGAAGTTGAGCTAGTTGAGGTGAAGTTGATCTAGCTGAGGTGAAGTGGAGCTAGTTGAGGTGAAGTTGAGCTAGTTGGGGTGAAGTTGATCTAGCTGAGGTGAAGTTGATCTAGCTGAGGTGAAGTGGAGCTAGTTGAGGTGAAGTTGAGCTAGATGAGGTGAAGTTGAGCTAGTTGAGGTGAAGTTGATCTAGCTGAGGTGAAGTTGATCTAGTTGAGGTGAAGTTGAGCTAGATGAGGTGAAGTTGAGCTAGTTGAGGTAAAGTTGAGCTAGTTGAGGTGAAGTTGAGCTAGTTGTGGTGAAGTTGAGCTAGTTGAGGTAAAGTTGAGCTAGTTGAGGTGAAGTTGAGCTAGTTGTGGTGAAGTTGAGCTAGTTGAGGTGAAGTTGAGCTAGTTGAGGTGAAGTTGAGCTAGTTGTGGTGAAGTTGAGCTAGTTGAGGTGAAGTTGAGCTAGTTGAGGTGAAGTTGAGCTTATTGAGGTGAAGTTGAGGTGAAGTTGAGCTAGTTGAGGTAAAGTTGAGCTAGTTGAGGTGAAGTTGAGCTAGTTGAGGTGAGGTTGAGGTGAAGTTGAGCTAGTTGAGGCGAAGTTGAGCTAGTTGACGTAAAGTTGTGCTAGTTGAGGTGAAGTTGAGCTAGTTGAGGTAAAGTTGAGCTAGTTGAGGTGAAGTTGAGCTAGTTGAGGTAAAGTTGAGCTAGTTGAGGTAAAGTTGAGCTAGTTGAGGTGAAGTTGAGCTAGTTGAGGTGAGGTTGAGGTAAATTTGAGCTAGTTGAGGTGAAGTTGAGCTAGTTGAGGTAAATTTGAGCTAGTTGAGGTGAAGTTGAGCTAGTTGAGGTAAAGTTGAGCTAGTTGAGGTAAAGTTGAGCTAGTTGAGGTAAAGTTGAGCTAGTTGAGGTAAAGTTGAGCTAGTTGAGGTGAAGTTGAGCTAGTTGAGGTAAAGCACAAAGTCCCTCCAGCGGGAGTTATTCTCTCAGTAACACTGTTCCTGAACTCCCTGAAACGCCTCCATTGTAGTCTTGAGTTTTCTTCAGGGAACGAACACATCACAATATTCCTCATTTAAATGATTCCTGCCCACGGCATACGCAGAATAAAGCGGCGGGGCCTGGTTGAGTTAGTTAGTAGTGTGTTGAAACTGGCTGTTATGGTAAGGGGTGTTGTTTCCAAACACACTCATAGTGCTTGATCAATCACAACACACTGATACAGCAAACCAATCAGACCACATTGAGCTTTCCAGAAGGAGGGGCTTCATGGAGACAGGAACTAAACAGAGCGATACTGAAAGACTAAGAAGAGAGGAGCTGTAACAATGGAGAATATCGAGAAAATAATGTGTTTTTAAACATTTAAGCATGAAAACCTGATCTAGTAGAGCCCAAAAACAAAATCAAACTTTTTAAAAGGGCAAAACATATCCTATTAAAAACAACAACTACGATAATTTATTATATATATATATATATATATTTTTTATTTTTTTATTTTTTTTTATTACTTAACTCATTTAACTAAAATAGCACTAGTTCTCCCAAAGTCATCCTCCATAACATCCGTTATTAAACTCTCTTCAGTTTGCCCTGCTTTGACCTCATCTGATCAAACCCATTTTAATAAGTCCGTTTTAACATCGGTGGAATATTCCGCTATGAGTGAGCTAATTAGCGTCATGAGTGTCTGCACTGTGATATTTTAACGAGCTGTGGTTCTGCAAGGGCCACCATTACATCACATTCCACATTCCAGTTTGTTAGCCTAACGAGATTCCTTTATGAGGTCAGAAAAAGCTAGTGGTTACCATGACAATGCTTTGAGCATGATGTCATGTGAATATAACGGTTGCATCATCAGCCTGGGACAATTAAATAGAACAGAATGTGACACCGCTCGACTCAAGCAGAAATGTAGAACAGTCATTTAACTTGCATGAAAAATAAATCACAAACTAACAGGCGAGGTCTCGAATAACCAATATTATTTGAATAGTCAATATGTGTAATTAGTATTTTCAAGTTTTACCAGAAAAGACAACATCATACAACATTAAAAAGCATTCTCAATCCATTTAAAGCTTAAGTGTTATTTCTCCATTATTAGTGTCACAAAACAGAATTGCAAAGACAAACAGGCCACAAAACAATACCTTTACATTCAGCTACATTGGATCTGAAAGTCTAAATTATGTGCATCGCATTCTTATCAGATTACATTTGATGCTTAAAGATGACCTATTAAGCCCTTTTACAAGTCTAGATTTTGTTTGTGGGCTCTAGATCAGTTTATCATGACTGAACGTTCAAAAAACACCTTATCTTTCCCATATTCTCCATTGTAGCAGCTCCTCTCTTCCCAGTCTGTCAGTATCGCTCTGTTTAGTTCCTGTCCCTATGAAGCCCCTCCTTCTCAAAAGGATCAGTGGGTTGTGATTGGTCAAGTGTGTTTTGGGATATGTCCCGCCATAACCTTACCATAACCGTGAGTTTCAACACACTTCTAACTAACTCAACCAAGCCCCGCCTCTTTATTCTGCGTATGCCGTGGGCCGGAAATTATATAAATGAGGAATATGGTGACGTGTTTGTTCCTGGAAGAAAACTCAAGACTACAATCAAAGCGTTTCAGGGAGTTCATAAACAGTGTTACTGTTATAGAGAATAACTCCTGCTGGAGGGACTTTGTGCTTTGCAACTTTGCAGAGATTTTTCATGCTCAAACAGCAACATTACACACTAAAAGTTGAAAATGTAAAAAGAAAAAAGAAAAAAAAGAGCATAATATCTCTTTAGTGTACAGTTATGATGGAAATTGTTTAGACCAATCATATTTCACTAGCCTATAGGTGGAGCTTCCAAATAGAAACCAATTGAACATAAACAATGTCCTGCTACATTAAGGTTATAGAGCATTCTCTCTCTTTTGGCTAAGTTTGATCGCCCCCCTATGCACATACTGGGTCAAAATCACAAACTGAGCTGGAGGTATACATATGTTTTTGTGTGTGTGTTCTTTTCTGGCGAACAACATCTAATCGTAGATCAGCTTGCTTGTGTCTGCCTCTCAACCTTGAGCTGAACACTATCGAACTTCCCCCTGAATAAGCAGGATGGATTATCTGAATGCAAGTGCTTTTAGTGATTATATACAGAGAGAGAGTGCGTTTGTGTTTCAGAGGAAGCAACGTTATTATAACCGGCTGTTTGCACTTTTCCAAAACACTGCCAATCTCATTAAAAAAGTTTTCCAGTAAGTTTAAAACCGTTGAGATTGAGAGAATCGGAGAGAGTACCACACAACACTCCAGGGCATAACAGTGTCTTTCTAATGATTGTGAGAATAGGAGAGAGAGAGTGACAGGGAGGGCCAAAAAATAGAGACAGACTGAGAGAAAAAGAGTACCTGTCACACAAACCTTCATTGCTTCTGGAAGGCAGTACCAAGAAAGCAGTGTGTGTAGGAATGTTTTTGCAAGAGAAAAATCACAATTCAAAATACATCTTTGAGCTATTTTATTTCCTCAGTCTATTCAGAGTGATATGAAAGTGTGTGCATGCTGTGTGCTCGTGTGTGTCTTGAGAGAGGATGTATTCTAGTCATTTGTAGTCGGTCTCAAAAAAGGGACGAAATGAGAAGGGTTTATGACAGCAAACTCCCATGATGCACATGTGTGAAACATAGTAGAGTATGCTCAGAACTCTTGATTAGACTCCATCTCAACATCCCTTGATATCTTTCTAAATATATACACACAACACACACACACACACACACACAAGCGCCTACAGTTCAGACCTTTGGGACTCTTTACTGAATTCTATTCACAATGATAACTCACTTTAGATTAAAAAAACTGTAACAACCAAATCTAAAAAAATAAAATAAATAAAAACGTTGCGTGGGAATGAGGGACAATTATTTGCAGGAAAAGGGGAGGCAGAAGTAAAGGATGTAGAAGAAGGAGGCAGAAGTAAAGGCAGACGGAGATTATGAATAGAAGAAAGGACTACAGAAAGAGACGTACAACAGAGACAGAATAAACAGAGCTAGTGCAATCAGAGAACGAGTTACAATTGTAAGGCTGTTCGTATTCGATAATCTAACACTAAACGTGTTTGGTATCATTTGAAATGTCTCAGAGGCTTTCCCACCGGATGGTTACAGTAACTTAAGATATAGGAACTAGCCACCAGGGAGGTTCCCGCTACGTTTACATGACAACGATTTGCTTAAAACGGAGAAGTTTTTCCTTTGAGTTTTCTGCGTACAAACGACACAATTGTCAAAATAATCCCCATTCACACGGCCCAACGTAAACGACTAAAACGCTGTATTCTGCTGCCAGGCAATTAGATGGTGATGAAACACTATAGACTGAACACGTAATACGCATGTGCATGACGTCATCGTCTTCAGAGATTTGTGTTTTTGTTGTTTAAAGTGACTATAAGTAACTTTTTAGGTAATTTATAATCTAAAATCAATATTTTTATTCATAAATATGTCCCCAATGGTGTACAAATACCTCTGCCAATTATATAGAAAATATAGTTATATAGAAAAACTATAATAGCAGAGAGGGACAAAAAGTACGCCAACGCGTTTTCGTTCAGAGCCAGCGTGACGCAACTGAAAGCAGCAGAAACGGAGGAGCAGAAGTGCTATTAGAAGACATCCTGTCATAGCTTTTTGGTACATAACGGCTACCGTAGATGCAACACGCATTTGAAAATGCGAGGCGCTGGAGAGCACAATTCGTTTGGATGCAAAATACAATTTCACCGCTAGAAGGGAGTAATTCTTACTTAATGTCCCTTTAAACGGAGACTTGCACTTTGAAACCCGTTTTCAAAAGTTTGCATTTTCAGGCAGCCAAAACGCTGTTATAGTGTAAACAAATGGCCAAAACACATTAAAGCAATAAGCCCCGCAAAGCCGTGTTTTACAGTGAATTTAGAACAGCTAAGGGGCGTTGACGTGGAGAGGAGTGCCTAAAACCCCCTTAGCTGTTCTAAATTCACTGTAAAACACGGCTTCGGGGGGCTTATTGCTTTTATAAAACGGTTACTCCATAAAAATATTCATTTTAAAATTTATTTTATTCATAAAATAAACACCAGCAACAAAAAATACAACGTTATAACACATTTACTCCTCCGCCAAACAATGTAGTTCCAAAGAGGTTGCTAAGCAACACATGCAGCAACAAAGCATCACAAACGGCAGTTGCCCAGTAACACTGATGTCATGCGCTCACGGGTGTGTGTTTGTTGAGTAATTTACAACGGCTTCGAACGTGGCTCAACCAATCAGAATCAAGGACCGTAACTATCCGTTTTATAAAAAAAGTTTAGTTCCCCAAGGGCCTTTTTCCTGGTTGCATTCGCACCGCCTGTATGAACTCTGAAGTGACATAAGCCATGCTTGTTGTTGTGACTTATTTTGATGGCGCCAAGAACCAAAGCCTGAGCTCACAGCGCTCACATTCTCCATCTTTATTAGTTTACGATCTAACAGTCCTGTCTAATAAAATAGATAGAACTGTAATACAAAGAAAGTAGACAGTATATGAAAAAAGTATTAGCTTTTGCCATGTGGTTGATCCCCAATGTCGCTAGCTGAGCAGAAATACATAATCATGTTTCTCTTGGTCCCCTTAGAGTTGCGTTGGATTTTCTCCTCAGTGTAAAGGTTGAGAGGTCCATCTGTCACTGTTTTCCATGTTCATAGAGTAAGTTCAAGGAGTAAATATAGTGACTATAATCTGTGTGTGCACGCGCTTTTTTCAAAATGGCAGGTGCTGATGTTTTGCATGCGTTCGACCAATCAGTGAACACTAACGTCACGGGTAGATCCTGTTGTACTGGATTAGACCCGACTCTGAAGTAGGAGCTAAATTAGTTCCTCCAAAAGGAGTTCACAGAACTAAAATAGTTCCCAGTTCATGTGGTGCGAAAACGCCAAAAAGCGAGTACTTCCGCCATTGGTTCTAGGAACTATGAAAAGGTTCCTCCGGTGGAAAAGCCCCTAATGTGACTGGTACAATGGTCTCACCCTTTCATGTTGGTTTATTAGTTAGTTCCAAACCACTTGTCCTATGTAGGGTCAACAGGGATGCCTATCCCAGCACCTTGGGCCAAAGACAGGGAAACACCCTGGAAACTAGTGTCTGGATGTAGGCGTTATGGAGGATCATGTATTCTTGATGCATACATCATAAAACCCACTGAAATAAACAAGACTTGATTATGATTATATAATTCAAATGTATACAATTAAGGGAACAGAGGTGTCAGCAGAGGTAGATTTAGGCCCTGTCCCATTTCTCCCCCCTTAAAACTTCCACTTGGTTTTGAGTGCCCTCGAAAGTAAAGTCCCCTCAACGAGGGAAGTGGAGTTGAAGATCTTTCCCTATGAAATGGGACACCACTATATGCAAATTAGCGCGGCAATCCTCAATACGTCACGCGCAGCGTCAAAGTGTCTACTACTTCTAATACTATTTTCATTCATAAAATTGCCGGTTCCAGTTGTTGTGTTGCCTGTTGTGTGGGCTGTTTTCGTTTATCTACGTCTGATGAATCAACAGAGAAGACATGTGGAATATAGAAGACGCATTTCCGGTAATTTTGCCATATATTTGTTTGTATCTGATCGTTTAGAAGCGCAAACAAAACCCAAAGTTTGCTTGTCTAACGTTAGTTGCAATCCGTTTCCGAACGCGCGCGCGCCGCCATGGGAACCGGGGCAACGTCTCTTGCGCGGATCATTGTGCTTTTAGTAGCTGTATTTACCACCAACGTCCCGCAATTTAGAAACCGCAGACACTGCACTTTACAACAATCACCGATTGTGCTCAGTGCTGATTCTGACGTTAGGTTTGGGTTTAGAGAGAAATGACAGCGCGCTGTGAAGGGAAGATGATGCGCTAGACGAACGCGGCTAGTTTTGAATAATTTTACCTCACATATCTTCTTTTTATAATCCTTGGAAGCCAAAATTGAAAATAAAATTAGATTAACTAACTTACCCAGATCAGATGTATATTTGATTTGCTTTTGAAGCACTCGGCAGATATCATATGAACATCGTCAGATAGCTTCGTGAAATATTTTCTAACATTAGTGTTGAAAACTCAACAGTCCATTGGATGTGCATCAAACTAACATATTCCAACATATTTCGACATTTTAACATGCGTATTTGCGAAAATATACTTAAAATAAAATTGTTCCTTTCCAGCGGTGTCCGCCATCTTAGTTGAAAAATTTTACCGGCTCGCTGAGTTCGCAAGGTATCCTGGGTAATTTCATCTTCCACTTCGTTTTAAGCCTGCATCGGACCGCACTATGTTTTGAGGGTTGATTTTAAGGGGAGAATAGCACTCCCCCTTGCTCTTTGGAGTATTGGGACACTCTACCCCTACACGAGAACGCGCAAAAACAAGGGTTAGGGCAGAAATCTAGGGTAAGGGGAGGTATTGGGACGCAGCCTTAGTCTAAGCCCACACATATTCTGCTGTCTCACTCTCGCATACATTGACAAGAGTCACAGTTAATTGGTTTTTAATAAAGCTTTTAATCTCATAATTTTATGAGGCTTTCCAGTGCAAACCGACATGCTAATTGTGAGTGGAGGTTTGCAAAAGCCTTGTGCAGAAAGACTTTGGTCGATATGTGATCAATATCTGATCGATAGGAAAGAGAAAGTAACTGACAGAACAGCGAGGTCAATCCCATCTCTGGTCCTATCTGTTAAGTAGTCTGAACGTTAATTCCCAACAGAACCGGCACGTGTTTGAGGTTTAGAGGGTCTGATCTATACAACACTCAGAGCAGCAATCTCAAACCGTACCTGCCAGGAAACCCTTTCTATATGTGCTGTGAACTCTTTTGTTTTGCACATCGTTCATTGCTCTTTCTCGTACATGAATTATTTAGCAGGTCCAGCAAAGGATATTTATCTGTCTTTAGTGACTTTAGTCCTGGTTCTGTGCCCGAGAGAACACCGCATCTATATTTATCCACAGGCATTTTACTCTCGATGAGGGGAGGGGAGGGGGGTTATCCATTTTATTTCAGACCGTTAAGAAAGTGCTACAGCAATACCTGAAATGCACTGGCTGATGAAAATAAAGAGACACAGATAAATGGATGTGGGCGTGAACATTAAAAAGGCAGAAACTCACACATTTGAAATGGCATCAGTACTTAATGATGGAAGCCTGAAGAGCTCTTTGTCTGTCAATGTGTAAAAGCAATCAGTCTACACACAGAAGGAAGATGTGTGGAACTGAGGCTGAATTAATCCCACACGGGAGAAAAGACAAAGAGGCGAGAGTGGACAAGGGAAAGGAAAGGAAAGGAAAGGAAAGGAAAGGAAGGGGTGTGAAGCAAGACAAGAGGAGAAAAATAACAAAAACAGAAGACTACAGAAGAGACGAGACAGATGAAAAAAAGCAAACATGAGACATGACCCATGAACAGACCGTCAGGATGATGAAAGAGTTGCTGTCTAGATGGACAGAGCTCAGAAACAAATGAGTGCGATGAGGAAAGCTATCGTTCCTTTGTCATGCCTTGACTACCACCCCAGAGCGAGGGATTGCACTGCAAGAAACTGAAAGATGAATTGAAATCGGGGCCTTTGTTCGCAAGAATGGGACATATCGATCAGTGGCGCTGGCGGGCAGACTGTATGTATATGAAGACGTCTCTGACAGGCCTTTATTGATCAGGAGCAGTCAGAATTGCACTCAAAGATGGAGTGACAGAGAAATTAAACAACAACAATAAGAAGTGATTGCTGTCAACATGTTCACCAGACCGGACAAGAGCAGAGAGGAAAGACAAGGGGGAGAAGAGGACACGAAAAACGAAAAGACAAGGGAGGAGGGGGGTGAAGGAGAGGAGGACCGAAGAGACAATGAGAGATTGAAATGAGGGGAGAGATGAGACCAGGGAAAGGAGAGAAGAGAAAATGAGAAAAGACAAAGACAAGAGGAGACAGTAGAAAGGAGAGGAGAATCGGGAAGTAAACTACAGGAGGAATGAGATTAAGTGAGACGAGGGGGAGTGGGAGAAGAGGAGAGACATTGAGGATATAAGAAGAGGAGAGGTAAGAGAAGTGGGGAAAGAAGAGAAGAGAAACGAGACGAGGTGGAAGAACAGGTGAAACAAGAAAGAGGAGAGGATAAGAAGGAAGGTATAGAGGAGAGCAGCCGTACAACCAACCAGTTTCCAGACATCTTTGTCCAAGGACAGACAATATATCACCCAATGTCAGAATGGATTTATGCATGCGCGCACAAACGTCTCTTTCCTAAAATGTGGCAAATTTTGATGTTCTGAGTCATAAATGCAGATTAATCTTGATCTCATTTTGGCACACGGTCTAATCTAAAATATATCTCTTTCTCTCTCTCTCTCTCTCTCTCTCTCTCTCACACACACAGAAATATAGCACGTCCACTCAAGCTCTCAGTAATGGACATCAGCACAAAGTGCTTTAAGTGAGGGGAGGAGCCGCCGTGACTCGCGGTGTGTGCGCACTGGAGAGAGGGAAAGATGAGTTAGTGTGAAAGAGGCAGAACCTCGCTGGTGTGTGTTTGCTGGCGTGTGTATGTGTGCAACATGACAGACGGCTAATGCACCATTATCTAAAAACCTCTGAAGCAGCGCACACACAGGAGTAAGCCTGAGCTCTGAGCCTCCTCCGCCCTCATTGGAGGAAACACAACTCCACTGTACAGTCATGTTTCATGCCAACTCCAGGCTTTTAAACATGATTTTCAAGCTGTTTGGTTGGTAACACTTTACTTTAAGGTGACGTAGTTACACGTTACTACATGTACTTACTTATTATGCATGATAACAAACCCTAACCCAATCCCTAACCGTAACTCTACAGTAAGCACATGTAGTTAATTAATATTACTCCGTGCTTACTTGAGTAAGTACAACGTAACTGTCATCACCTTAAAATAAAGTGTAACTGTATGGTTTCAAACCCTCAGATTTTACACTACCATATGTATAAGATAAAAGCTAAAGTGCTCAGCTGCTCGTGTGCGCTGTAGACTACCACAGGTACAATGTTCTACTACTCCCTCCGTGTGTATCAATCAAGGATTCATCCACCAAAGAATGTAGTCCCACTTCAGAATGACCATTTACTAGGGGTGTAATGAGTCTTCCGGTTCTGCACGCGTGTACCGAACGAATGCAGTGTTGTTTTACCCACCGCACGTGCCGAACTTCTGTGATGTGCGGAGCGTAATGTGAAGTTCGAGTTTCCCCAAGGATGGGACAATACTGTTTATATCAATATACTTTGATGTTGCAAATGCATCTGAAAAACTAGTGAGCTGCTGCCGGATCCAAGCTGTTCTAAACATGAGACATGCATTATATTAAGTGCTTCAAACCAGCTCATAAACCTACAGTTTATAGCGGCTCGCCCTCCTGTCAGATACTTGTTATTTAAAGCATTTGAGACCTGCTTTCCTCAGCATAACTTGCTGCAAATCTTACAGTTAGGCTATATCCATATCTAGTATTTCCATTTTGCGTAAAGGCTCGTCCTGACAGCAAGCGAGTCACTCTTAAACTCCGCAGACATGTATGCGCCTGGAACTGACGGAGCGCAATAAAATGATAGCTCAATAAGTCTCACTAAAATATACATTTACAAGTATCCATTTTGCTTCCCAAAAGTGGAAGCGCTTCAGAAAATGTCCTCCATTTGCAACAGCACCGTAAACGGCGGTACTGCCGCACTAAAATCATACCAAACCGTGACTTCAAAACCGAGGTACGTTCCGAATAATCCTTTTGTGTACCGTTGCATCCCCACCATTTACATTGGTTCATCCACCAAGTTCCACGACAACAGGATGATTTACATCAGTTCATCCGCCTTATGGCTGCTATTGACGATTTCAGCAATCCTATAAGATCATTACAGATCCCACTGAACAGCACGGATCTAATAAACTTGGGTACAACTGTACGATGATGACACCTATTGAGTCGTAGGATACGACGCAAGTTAGTGTAGAAGAATAAAGCGTCATTAGCATGTGCTAGCGGCGAACAAATAGAGCAAGATGAATCGCACTTTGGCAGTTGTGATTTTTATGCTATTTTTATTTGAGGAGAATATGGATGCGGTCGTGGTTTGGGAAAAGAGGCCAACTTGGGATGCTAATTTTGCAAATGGAGCTTGAGGAAAGGAGTTTAAAGTTTTAGCGCCATGTTGTCTTGATCAATACGGCATTTCATGTTGCATTTTTATTGGCTAGACAGGAGTTCTCTCGCTGTACGACGTAGTCCACCGTTTAGAAGACACGACCACAGACATTGCTCATCTTTCGTCTGGGACAGCCCGAAATCATGCAGTGTGTACCGGGCATTAGAAAACCACTGACAATTTTCACTGACAAGTACTTAAACAAGAAAGCAAGCCTAATATTTCTGAACGCTTGTCTGTTAGACTTGCATTATATTAGGGTAAATGCTCTCACACATTGAGGGACGAGTTAAAATTGAGCTACAATTAGTTGAATAACATTAAACATGAAGCTGTGATTCATATAAAAGTTAATTTAGAGTCGAAATAATGGGACCTGGGTGCCACTCAATAACAGATTGGTCCCCAGGAAACTGGAAGAAAACCATGAATGTATTTCTTAATGACATTTTTGGAGCCAGATGTGGAATTGCTAGACTCACACAAACTTTGAGGCTCATTTAGAGCGGGACTAATTCATCACACTCACACATACGGAGGAGCTGCGAGACAGCAGGTCTTCGGAGGCTCAAATGATCTCCGAAAGATGGATTCCTCCCAGGAGAGAGTAATGGAGCGCAGAATGACTGATGCCTTCCCAAGGGTGCAGAGCCAGCAGTGCCGCCCCGGGACGCTTAAACGATCACCGCACCGCCTCCATCTGGCCTAGGGCTGCTTAATCGAGCGAGGAGTAACTTATGTTCCTCAAGGTAGAGTTGATGCTTGTGAGTGTGTGGGTTTCGTCTGACGGATTTCACATATGGGACTCATGAGCTGATAAGTTAATTACTAAAAAATTACGTTTATTGAAAAATCATACACAGGGCAAAACATAACAACAATGTGCAACACCGCAAAAACAGCTTGGGCAACACATCTGAAGTGGTATATAGCCTGTGGAAACGTGGAATACGTTTTCAGAGGTTTAATAGCCACGGACTAAAAAGGCTCAGTAATATTGATTTTGATAAATCTTTAAGAAAAATAACAACCATGTTTTGCATCCTGTACTAAGAATGTCACTTACACAGAAGGAAAGCCGCAGGGTCGTCCCGGGTACGACATTCGTATAACTGCATTTCCATCGGAGAACGTCAGAGAATGATTTAGCTATTTGGGATGAACCGTTGTACAGAATTGTTGTAGACTTAATCTTAAAAAAATAAGTTTTGTGCCAAAATGCTATTGATGAAAAAACTGAAAATCATTTTCAAATCTGACTGAAACTAAACAAATCGTGGGATACGTAAATGTTGTCAACCGTCCCTTTATTAAGAAACTTCACCTCAGGCGACTTCAGTGAGGATGTTCCAGTTATAAAAGTACCGTATATCACTTTGGATAAATGTGTCTGCTAAATATAGCATATAATGTGGCATTTAATCTAATTTCACTTATTCTTTTCCCCTATTAAATTCACGTCTATGTTTTTTTCTAATACTTTTACTCTCAAAACTGGCTATTGAGTCTGATTGATTTCAAGGGCCTTTATCACGGAAACAGAATTTGCTTTTGAAATATTTGAGTTGGATGTAGTGTGTGACATATTCCAACATTCATAAATCAAAACTCTGTCCCCAGTACACCCAGACCATTTACTGAACACACACACTGTCGGAACCATCCAGCGCTCAAAGCCATTTAACTGTCCACAGTGGAAGTGAAAACGCAGCAGGACATCAGAACATCAGTCAGAACATGTTTGATGTTTGATATACACTCATGTGGAGTGGGATTTTTAACCAATGATATTTCACTAAAGAGAACTGAAATATAAACCCACACAGAAAATGTCCAATCGCTTGTTGCGGTCAAGTCTGGTTAGGTCAAAACTTAAATTTCACACTTTATAGCATCGTACCTCATTAGCAGCTAGTTCAGCAATCTTCACCATATTGACCACACACACACACTTTGCGTAAATATGTATTCAGCATTTAGCAACTGGTCCAGCTCTGATGAATGACAGCGTGAACTATGTTAGCCCATATTGATTTACCAATCACAAAGAGGCTATTTTACATACAGAGGTTTTAGAGATACAGTAACTGCAAAAGCTTGGCTAATTTAAAAGCTCACGAACTAAATCGCATTTATTTATAATGCAATAAATCATGCATAACATTATAAAGTGCACTACTGGGGGGGGGGTTCGCTATTGTTTGAAAAAATCTCCATCTTTCAGCAGTGCCATGTGTGTTTGTGTGTAAATCCTGTGAGGATTTCAGCTAAACACTGAATATCAGAACAGCTGTTGCTTTCTCTAATCTCTACCACACACACACACACACACACACACGGTCAAAGGATGATTACTGACAGCTCACACTGACAGCAGATAAACATAGTATCACTCATATAGGATATAACTAACAGGAATCCTTTAACACCGATCACATATGTCAAAAACATCAAATTATTGTTTTTTCTTTAATGTTCCTTTCACTCTAACGTGGTTTGGATGCGTTTTCTGGTTTGTGACAAACAACTGGAAACTACATCATGGACTGCATCGAACTCTTCAATGCTACTCTAAAATATCACATCTAAATTCCTCAAACAATATTAAATAAATGTCTTTCAAATGTTCATATTGGTCTGATGTGGTTTATACAAGTTATAAATGCTGTCTTTTGGTATAACGAACAGAACTTGACATTACAGATTACAAATTGACACTATTATAAATGCACTAGAACAAGACATTGTCGTAATATGAAGAAAAAACAGCTGCACAAATACAACCAAAAAAATATTACAAAGGATTTCACATTTCATTCAACAAAAAACTGGTATAACAACAAACAAAAAAAGCAGCATGAGAAGATATCCATGAAACTGAACTTCAACAGATCTCAGAGTAACACAAGATACACCAAACTAAGTCCAACTAACGCAAACTACCACGGAAACGGACGAGAGCGCGTCGGCGAGTGTGTGTGGACGCCACTGACCTTGCACAGTTTCTGGTAACGCGGTGAGGATATCGCCATTCTCTGGAGCCGGTGTAAGAAGACCACCACTTTCTGCAGAGACGTCCGAACTACAGCCATCATCTTAACTCTGCCTGCGCACGACTGCCAGCGTCTGAGAGCACGCATCCTCACCGCCACACACACACACACATGCTCACGCACGCTCACAGATCCCCCGCCACCAGCCGAGCCCTGACAAACATGTCCCGCGCGCGCGTCAGGAGTCAGTCTGCGCTCTCCTCTCCAGCAAAAAAACAGGATTAACACACAACCACACAAAAAGAGAATAAACGAGGGAGGGAGAGAGAGAGAGAGAGAGGGGGGGAAGGATTGATACAACGAAACTCTGGAGAGCGTTCAAGAGCTGGAGTGTCTCTCTCAGCACCAAAAGAACGAGAGCGAGTGACACGGTGTATAGATTCATAAAGAGAATGAGCGAGGGTGACACACTTTACTGAAAGAGAGCACATCTCCTGAGAGACGGAGAAATGGAGCAGTGAGACACGTCAGAGAAATGAGCGAGACATGACGAGAACAGTAATGAATTAGAGTGGAAATCACTTACTCTTTCGCTCTGTGAAGGCGCTATTATTATCTCGTTGTATCCTTCTGATGACCCATGACGACAAGCGATCACGAAGCCAACATGAAATCAATACTGACCTCATTTACTTTCTTAAAGGAATACCTCACCCAAAATACACACTTGTTCTGTCGCATGTCGGTCCCAAACCTGTATGACTGACCGACTTTCCTAGAACACAAAATTTGAAATCTAGCTCTTAAAATTTCAAGGTAAAGCTTCTAAAGGGAACAAAATGTTACAATATTATTATTAGCCATGCGATATCGTTACTGATTTGGATTGTATATTTGTATATTAACATTATATCACTTAAACTGGTCAATTTTAGAAGGCACAAATTTACAAAGCACAATTATATGATCTCATAATACTTAAAACACTAGCAACAGAGTCTTACAGTGAATTTCTGAAAACCACGTATGCAGGTTTTATTTTTGACCCCCATACATTTAACAGGATATTTTCACAGTGCAGTTTCTATTACTCACTGAAAATCTTTAAATCTACCGTTGCCCTCATTAACGAGGGAAGTGATGTCCGATTTGTGCAAGTCATTTAAGAAATTATTTGACCCATCTTACAAAGCTGATCTGTCCTGAGTCATTAATCCGGTTGTACAGATTAAAAGCTGGAGGGAGGATTCAGTTTCACATTTTCAGTAAACAGCAACTTCATTTTAATCTGTCCCTGTCTGTTAATATGTCATATGGACCACTATTATAATGCTTTTATGGAGCGTTTATGTACTTTTTTTAAGCTTGAATGCAATCATTGTAACTGTATGGAAAAGAGCAACCAGCAGAGTCTTCAAAATATCTTTTTCTTGTATTCCACAGCATAAAGAAAGTCATACAGATCTGACATAAAATGAGGTTTAGTATACGACGAAAATTTTCATTTATGGGTGAACTAGCCTAGCCTGGGAAAACCCAGACAACTTCCGGCAAATTTAGATTTGCTCTGAAAGTTAGTCTGGCAAAGAGCTCATTCAAGCCCATTTCCAATCCGCCGAAATCGAGGCACCAATCAGAAGCGTTGGGGCGGGCTTTACACGATGACGACAGCGCTGGGATTTTGAAGCAGATTTTGTAGCCTACATTACAAAGATGGATGCCGCCGTCGAACATCACTCGTTCCAATCAGCTATCGCGTCTGTTTAAAGCCATTTGAACGTTTCCTTTTAGTTAAAAACCGAGCAAAGAACAACACTCGGAGATGTGTCTCCGCCGCTCTGCATACGTCATCTCCTTCATCGCTCTGATTGGGTTTAGGTCTATCCGCGACGTCCGTTGGTGACGCCCCTCTGGAAATGATTTGTCTATGACGCTTTGCCAGACCATAACTCAGTTACAACTGAGAATGCTCTGGTTTTAACCAGGCAAGAACTAGCCCTTTAAATAATGAACTTGTGATCTAATATCACAAATCTCCATGTTCAACCACATGCCTCCGTTAAGGTATATCACAACCATTGTTCACCATCTAATCAAATCCTGAAGGATCAAACCACCCTGTTTCACTCGCACAGAAATCCATCACAACATGTATAGAAGTTCACATTCAAGAGGTTAAAAACTTGACAATCTCTTGGTAAACAAACTCACTCTTCTTGCGTCTCAAACCTCTCTCTGTCTCCTGATGTGAGTTTGATAAGTCTGTCTGTCTCGTCACACTAAACACTGAGCGAGTCGGTGTGATCCGAGCGCGATTCAGTTGTACAGTGACAAAGATGGATGGGGGGAAACAAATTGCCCCGAACAACAACACCAACCATGAGCTCATGGTGTGAACGGAATAACGTGCACATTTTTAGGGCATTATATGAGTAATTGCCATTTTCCCGATGATGCTGACATTAAATGACACTATCCCCGGGCAGAACTTATTCTTGGTGAAGTCAGCCCTTAGGCAAAGTTTCCACAAGGTTTAGCAATGTGTCTAATGTCATCTCTAATCAAAAGCAAAGGGAAATAAGCGAAAAAGATGCTTTTGCATAGGCCTATACATGGAAAATGACGTCAAAATGCGTGTCTCGTCGTAAACAGTCGCTTACGGCAATTGAGAACGTAAATAGATGTGTATCATTATATTGGATCAGTGCGTTCAGTCTTAAAGTGACGGCAGCCTAATATACCCGTCATTAATGTTCATCAAGAGAAAATCACTTTTGTAGCTTAAACAAAGATCGATTGTGTGTAATTTATACCGTGAAGACTATGCAGTGTTATTTTACATTTGATTTTCTGTACCTGAATACTGTTAGACTTACCTGAAAAATATAAAGCACTGTTTATTTCATTTGTATCTTTATTCAACTGAATTTATCTATTTGTTTAGTATTTTTTGCGCAGATTCACTCCCACACAAAATCACCCCAATTCTAGTGTGATTAATTCTTTCCAAATAGAGCTTTTCAAGTCATTCGGTGAGACTGTTTTCATATCAAAATATGCATTGTCGGAAAACAAAAGATTTTGTTTCCGATATCGTGCATCCCTATTGGCCGTTGAGAAGTGATTGTGACATGAGTAAGTCTCTTTCTAATGTCAATGTCACTGACGTCAAACAAACACAGACATCAGTCGAGATTAAACGATTTCATAACATCAACTGCGTCAATTAAAACAAGTGTGCTTCTAAGGAAATAAACCTGTCCTTGAAAAACACCAACGTTGACAAAAAGGTACATGATTGGTAAGTACAATGAAACTGACAATGTCTAAGAGGAAGACGGATGAGAACGAAAGAAGCTGAACAAAAATCCAATCAAGATAGTTTATCAGAAAGTGTGTCTCCTGGGAATCACACCCACAGCTTTAGCTTTAATAATGCCATGCGCTAACAGTGACATGATAAAAGAAAAATGTCAAGCAACTGAATGCCACTGTATATTGTCCAGACAAAAGCAGCAGCAAAATGCATTTAAGATTTTAAGATGGGACAATTTTTGTGGCAAAAAAAAAAAAACTTAATTGCAAAAATTTGTATTACTGTATTTGTAAAATAATAATCTATTAAATTTTTAAATGCAACAGTTCATTAAACCTTCAGAAAAAAATTCTCAAATTAAAAAAGTTTGCTGTAATTGAGTGTAATATTTGATACATCAGGCTTTGATGGCTCATAAAGTATGACAGAGTGAGAATGTGGAGCTTATACTTGAGAAGGAAAAAGGGGGGGGATCATGGACAAAAAAATATTCACACTTGTAATCCAAAAATGTATCCACTTGTAAGTCAAAAAATACCGAATTTCTCATTTCATCTAGTGGAGACGTTTGCTACTGCGCACAGGCTTTGCTTTTCTTACAGTTTTAGAGCAGAACATGTTTTGGAAAATACATATTTCATTTGCAATTTAAAATAGTATTTTATACATTTTTCATAATAGTAATACACTTAAACTAGTAATAATCGTGTATACTAAGTGTTGTCTTTAAAAAAAGACCAAACTTGAGTCAGTGCTCAAAAGCATTCAAGATTTATGACAGTTTAAGTTGGAAATGATATTTTCAGGTCTATGCTCAAAAAGTGATTAACAGGTAATAAATGGATCATAACTATTCCATAAATATAATTTAGTACCATAAAATCCCCAAAACATACAAAATATGAAACAAAAAAAACATTATCTAACTAAAACATAGTACATTAATTTCATTGAAATAAACAAGTTCGCCATTGTCGAGCAGTTAAATGCTTAGTTTCAAGTTGCTTCGGTGCGGTAAGCAATAATCTTGAAATAGCGCTAACAATATAAAGTTATGCTTACATTTACTTCTTAAAAACCAGAAAAAACTGGTCACATGAACCACAAGCTAAAGGAGGATGTTTTTTACAATTATACTAGTAGGCATTTCACATGTTAAAACAGTCTAAACTATAAATCAGACGACAGAAGGTCTGAAGTAGACCTTGTGTACAACAAGTGTTGATCATTTCGAGACCGTAGAAATGTGTGTATTACAGAAACGTTAGGCTTTCTAGGCCTAGGGAAAATCTTCTGATCAAATGAATTCATGTTTCAGAATGAATTGAGGACTCGGCACTGAAGTGACAATTGTCTGAAAACTTCACTAACGGCCTTCAGGAAGAAATCAGCTGCTCACTTCAGTTTGAACTGACCCTACGAAGGGTGCCAAGTCCTCGGGTGGCCTTCAAGGGTGCAAAACATCTCACTTGTTGCCGAGCAACACGACAACAAAAGGTGACTCGATGCTTTTGCTGCAACTTCCACATTTCACAACTCAAGAGTCGGGATGACCCGCTTAATAAAACGACACACAAGTGGATGTTGTACTTTAGTGGATGTAGTGCATATGTGTAGTGTGTGTGAATCTGAATCTTAGTAGACAGTGAGAGCGGCTGAGATATCCTCCGCACAGTCGTGATTCGAGTCGACGGCAGATAAAGAGATCAAACTGTGATCCACGAATCTCACAGGACTATCACAGACTCGGCAAAGAACCGTCGGAGGAGGGAGAAGAAAAGGAAGACACACACTCTTTCTCAGCTGAAGTGATCTATACCTTGATTACGCGCTCGCTGCGCTGTGGCTGACGTGGAAACTAATGAGGACAGACAGGGAGATAATTGAATATCGTTCACACACACTTTAATGCGTGTGTGTCCCAGATTCCTCTACATCACAGACGGTATACGCCCATGGCCCGCCCGGAGTCAACACACGACCGTATCACACACTTCACAGAAATATAAAAACACAACTGGCATGTTCTAACTGAAAATCACAAGCTCAAATCTGATTGGCTGGCTTTGAGTGAGTGACTTGAATAGCCATTGTTTACCACCGCTAAAATTGTGGTTGGTCATGTTACATGTCTCTTCCTGTTAAAGTGGGCGGTTCTTAGCCAGAACAAGTTTCAAAGTTGTCTCTAGTCCCACATGGATATAATAAAGCGATAAACCCTGCGAAGCCCTGATTTACAGTGAGTTTAGGGCAGCTAAGGGGAGTTGTTTCTAAATTCACTGTAAAACACGGCTTCAAGGGGGGCGTATTGCTTTTATAAAACAGTTACTTCATAAAAATATTCATTTTAATATGTATTTTATTCATAAAATAAACACCAGCAACAAAACATATAACGTTATAACCACTGATCTATATAATGACTGGATAGCTCATGACGTTCTAAACTGCCACCAGGCAGTGAAGCCACCGGAAGTGTCCGAGCGGCCATCTTACGATTCCCTACCAGCAGAGGGCTCCAACGGCCGTTATACAGAGATCGGTAGCTCCGACGGCACTTTTAAGATGACCCGCTGCGCATCAACAAGTGTAAAACGAAGATCACCAAAGGATCTTGAAAAACTGCTCACAGGTTTTACTTTAAGCCCATATATAGTAATTTATATGCACAATTGTCGCTATTTCCGTGTTGTTTAAAAAAAAAAGTATAGCCTACTATGCATTCTTTCACAGACGTATTCAAGTTTAAACCCAATAAACGTATTATTCAATGCATTACTTCTTATAAATTTAATTAAATGCATATATGTAATATTTTCATGTCAATCCGTGTTCAGTTTGACCACGAACCATGCGCTGTCACTTTAATTCAGCGCCTGCAGCACAAACGATCTCTGCACGCACCGCACAGGACGGGCATCCGCGTGCAGTGAAAGCTCCAACCTGTTGACATGGGTATGGTAAAATATGCACTGCAAACGGAGTAGGCCTATGTGTAAAGCCCTTATTTACAGTGCACACATCTGCGGCGCATTATGGCTCCGACAATGTTTTATTCCTACCTTCACGCGGTGTCAACTCGCACCGGGAGCATTTCCACGTGATTTGCCGATTTGTGGGCGCGATCAGCTCCGGTAGCCGTGTCGCAGCTGTAAACGCGCCGCAGACGTGTGCAGTGTAAATAAGGGGTAAATAAGAGGTAAAACAGGTGTACATTAACCCATACAATTTGTATTATGCTTTTCCTGGACATGTTCTTGCTAACTAATCAAATACTTGAGCAGACTACTGATCTATCTGTAAAACACAATCAGAAAGAGCTAAATTTTAAGTTCACAATTCACATATACTTCATTTTTAGTAAGCAGGAATAATTTCCGACTTTAAACAAATACCCATTTAAATGCTTAGGATGTTTGCGTTGTAAGACTGTTCAGGGAGACTTTAGATTTAAAGACGGTGTCTCGTTATGCAATGTTTTCTCAGTCAAATCATACAATTTCCTATTGATTCAATAGAACGCGTGAGCTCACTAGGGAATCACAATATGGCGGCGCGGTGGCTTCACTGTTTATGACGTCATGAGCTATCCAGTCATTCTATATAGATCAGTGGTTATAACACATGTATTCCTCCGCCAAGCAATGTAGTTCCAAAGAGGTTGCTAAGCAACACATGCAGCAACAAAGCATCACAAACGGCAGTTGCCCAGTAAAACTGATGTCATGCGGTCACAGGTGTGTGTTTGTTGAGTAATTTACAACGGCTTTGAACGCGGCTCAACCAATCAGAATCAAGGACCGTCACTCTCCGTTTTTTAAAGGAATATAAGCGTGTACATGTGAAAACGGCAGCTCTTACCTCGAGCTGAGCCTTCAGCTCCTTGATGTGGGCGGAGTCCTGTGAAAGCCCCTCCCTCTGGGCGGAGCCTGCTAACACGTTGACCGTAGTCTCCGCCTCCTGGAGCCACTTCAGGAAGGACTCAAGCTCACGGAGGGACGCCTGCAGGCTCCTGAGCTCCGAATCCAGAGCGGCCTGGCGGTCGGACGCCCTGAGAACAGCACACCGCGCGCGCTAACATCAGGGCTGTACACTTAACTACATTACATATACTTATTAACACACTCATATTTAATTAACATTTGTGCAGCTATTATTACAGTGGTGGTAGTACTCATGAAAGCATAACTACAGGATTTTTTTTTTTTATCCATATTATAATAGTAGCATTTATTGCTGTGAGAGTGTAATTATGATAATGTTTAATATCCCTATATGATTACAGTAGTATTCTTATGCATGCATCGCTCTAATTATTATAGTGTTCAATACCACTATATTATTATGGGAGTATCGTTTCCACAATATTTGTAAAAAAAAAAAATGAATGTGATATTTAAAAGAGCAATTTTATTCAATTAAAATGTATTAGTATTTATTTAATCATATCAAAGCAGGGGCGGCGCCAGATAATTTTTAACGCAGGTGCTGAGGGGGTGCTAGATCATTGGGGGAGCTGCGCAATTAGCCTATATATATATATACACACACACACACACACTATTATTTAAATGAGCAAAATTTATGATGAGATGTGCTCCAGTTCACGTGCAATGCAATCGTGCCCGTTGTCTGCTATATTTGCTTCTTATTTAGGCTATTATACCCAGTCAATTGCTTGATGAAAAATTTATTAAAATTAAGATACAATTTATACAAAACGAAATTCACTTTAAAAAAGGCTTTCTACAAAACAAAACTTTGTTTATACTTAACATAAAAAAATAAAAATCCTTTTCCTTAAAATCCTCGCTTGTCTGGCTTATGCTACTCCGAGCAATGTCCGAACTTGGTATTTTGAGCACTTCTTGAATTGTTTTTGCCTCTTCACGGTGACTCGCTTGGTTTAGTCCTCAGTTGAGTCGCTTTGGATAAAAGCGTCTGCTAAAATAAATGACTAAATGTAAATGTGTAAATGTAAATTTAGTGGTCAAAATCATGTCTGCCCCATCATATCTTCCGATATATCGCGCATCTTACTCATGCTGTTCATCAGTAGATGTAAAAACAAAAACGTATTATAATATTTTAACAAAAATGAAATTAAATGCGCTTATTTAATAGCTACAACACACTGACTCTCTAAATATTGAAACAATTAACATTAACAATGCTGAAGTGCAGTTAATTAATAGTAAATGTAAATCTAATTAAGTGTTACCGATTTTTTATACACCGATTCAGAGGTCTCGTGAGTTCAGTGTTGGACATGTCAGTTGTTTTAATTATTCATTAAAGTGAATGGTTAAAATGAGTCATTCGTTTGCGTATCGGACGTGTCATTAGTGGACGTCTACGGCACGCTTGTGTGATTATCTCGGCAGTTTAGGACATCGCACAAGATTTGCGTCAATACAGAAAACATATCACTGGATTATCACGATAGTATTTATTGACGTAATATTTACAAAATGCAGAATTACATATAATATTAATAATAATTACATAATATGTATTATTGAATATCTGCAATATTCGTGAGAGCAAAGTTAAACTAGTAGTAGAAATTATTATCACGATATTATGGTAATATTGTGCTATTGTTATTATCATATCACAGATACTGCTGTAATAAATACTTATGGTGGCACATATAACCGCAGATAGCATAATTATTATGGTAGTATAGTACCTCATTATTTGTGATACTCCATAATAATAAAGTTATTCATTACCATATTATTATGGAAGTAATAATTACCACAACATTAAACGCAGCAGTAATAATAACACTATGTCTAAGTCCAGAAGAGTCTGTGCTGTGCCGAGTGTGATATGTGTGTATGCGTCAGATGACGTGTATGCTTATGACACATCGTTTCAGAGAGTGTGTGTGTATGATTCACTTCCTCTCATCTAATCTAATCTCTCCCCCCCGGGTCCCGGAGATTAAGAAAAAGAACGAATCTGCGTGTAAACACAGTGTGTGTGTGTGTGTGTGTGTATACCTGTTATTGACGCCGTTCCAAGCGTTGTTGAGTTTGTCCATGAGCTCTTTGACCTTGCGCGTGTCATCAGCTGCATATTCCCGCAGAAGCTGATTGGACAGCTCATTAAAGGACGTCACGCTCTCCTGTCCTCGACCCAGCTCCTGCAGGAACGCCTGACAACAGAAGGAAATCAATGAGGACAACTACAGTCCATCCAGCACAAAAGCACAACTATCCCAAAGCAAGTGGAGTCCCTGTAGACGTGCAGATGCTGTGTGTCTGTGGCTGCGGACTGAAGGACACACAACATCACATGACTGCAGAAGATCGTTCTCATCTAAGTTAAGATCTTTATTTCTCACCTTAGGCAAACACTATCTACTCATGTACAAAACATTTGAATAATATATGAATACCACACAATAAGCCAATGAAATTATGGCTCTAGCAGCCCCTACAGGTCAGTTGCAGTGTGTGTGTGTGTGTTTCTTTCAGCAGACACTTCAGTGCAAGCATTCACACCTGTACTTGTACAGTAGTTACATTCATTCATGATTGAATATAAAAGAATGCAATGATTGTTTTGAGGATTGACTGATTTCTTAAATTAAATTATGAGAAACTGACGAGAAGCCTTTTTTTTGGTCTTGTGAAAATATTGTTAATTTGGTTATATGTGGGATTTTTTATATCAAAATGTATGAATATTCTAGTCAGGTTTTATTGAATTCGGTTTAACAGCAACTCGCTGTTTTGCGAACAGTTGCATGTCTTTGATTTTGAAATATTTGCAGAGAAGGATTGAAGTAATCTTGACAGTTTTGGCACCCTGGATGAGATCCCTTCCCTCCTCACATCTTAAAGGGATAGTTCACCCAAAAATGAAAATGATGTCATTAATGACTCTCCCTCATGTCGTCCCAAGCCCGTAAGACCTCCATTCATCTTCAGAACACAGTTTAAGATATTTTAGATTTAGTCCGAGAGCTTTCTGTCCCTCCATTGAAAATGTATGTACGGTATACTGTCCTTGTCCAGAAAGGAAATAAAGACATCATCAAAGTAGTCCATGTGACATCAGTGGGTTAGTTAGAGTGTGTTGAAGCATCGAAAATACATTTTGGTCCAAAAATAACAAAAACTAGGACTTTATTCAGCATTGTATTGTCTTCCGGTTCTGTTGTGGATCCGCGTTCAGTGCCGCTGCTGACGTAAGACGCTGCTGACGTGTGTCTGGTGTGTGTGTGTGTGTGTGTGTGTATTCGGGTTCTGTTGTGGATCTGCGTTCAGTGCCGCCGCTGACGTAAGACGCTGCTGACGTGTGTCTGGTGTGTGTGTGTGTGTGTGTGTGTATTCCGGTTCTGTTGTGGATCCGCGTTCAGTGCCGCCCCTGACGTGTGTCTGGTGTGTGTGTGTGTGTGTGTATTCTGGTTCTGTTGTGGATACGCGTTCAGTGCCGCCGCTGACGTAAGACGCTGCTGACGTGTGTCTGGTGTGTGTGTCTGGTGTGTGTGTGTGTGTGTGTGTATTCTGGTTCTGTTGTGGATCCGCGTTCAGTGCCGCCGCTGACGTAAGACGCTGCTGACGTGTGTCTGGTGTGTGTGTGTGTGTGTGTGTGTATTCGGGTTCTGTTGTGGATCTGCGTTCAGTGCCGCCGCTGACGTAAGACGCTGCTGACGTGTGTCTGGTGTGTGTGTGTGTGTGTGTGTGTATTCCGGTTCTGTTGTGGATCCGCGTTCAGTGCCGCCCCTGACGTGTGTCTGGTGTGTGTGTGTGTGTGTGTATTCTGGTTCTGTTGTGGATACGCGTTCAGTGCCGCCGCTGACGTAAGACGCTGCTGACGTGTGTCTGGTGTGTGTGTGTGTGTGTGTGTGTGTGTGTATTCCGGTTCTGTTGTGGATCCGCGTTCAGTGCCGCCGCTGACGTAAGACGCTGCTGACGTGTGTCTGGTGTGTGTGTGTGTGTGTGTGTATTGTCTTCCGGTTCTGTTGTGGATCCGCGTTCAGTGCCGCCGCTGACGTAAGACGCTGCTGACGTGTGTCTGGTGTGTGTGTGTGTGTGTGTGTGTATTGTCTTCCGGTTCTGTTGTGGATCCGCGTTCAGTGCCGCCGCTGACGTAAGACGCTGCTGACGTGTGTCTGGTGTGTGTGTGTGTGTGTGTGTGTATTGTCTTCCGGTTCTGTTGTGGATCCGCGTTCAGTGCCGCCGCTGACGTAAGACGCTGCTGACGTGTGTCTGGTGTGTGTGTGTGTGTGTGTGTATTCTGGTTCGCCCGAGCTTCGTCTACTGTCTGAGGGAGACGCACGCTGGAAACAAAACAATCTTCACAAACATGTCTAAGGATTTCCACACAGAGGAAGACTTGCATTATTTTGCCCAGCCATATTTATTTGAACCCGAATACACGGGCGCACCAGACACACGTCAGCAGCGGCACTGAACGCGGATCCACAACAGAACCAGAATACACACACACACACACACACACACACACACACACACCAGACACACGTCAGCAGCGTCTTACGTCAGCGGCGGCACTGAACGCGGATCCACAACAGAACCAGAATACACACACACACACACACACACACACACACACACACACCAGACACACGTCAGCAGCGTCTTACGTCAGCGGCGGCACTGAACGCGGATCCACAACAGAACCAGAATACACACACACACACACACACACACACACCAGACACACGTCAGCAGCGTCTTACGTCAGCAGCGGCCTGAACGCGGATCCACAACAGAACCAGAATACACACACACACACACACACACACACCAGACACACGTCAGCAGCGGCCTGAACGCGGATCCACAACAGAACCAGAATACACACACACACACACACACACACACCAGACACACGTCAGCAGCGTCTTACGTCAGCAGCGGCCTGAACGCGGATCCACAACAGAACCAGAATACACACACACACACACACACACACACCAGACACACGTCAGCAGCGTCTTACGTCAGCAGCGGCCTGAACGCGGATCCACAACAGAACCAGAATACACACACACACACACACACACACACCAGACACACGTCAGCAGCGTCTTACGTCAGCAGCGGCCTGAACGCGGATCCACAACAGAACCAGAATACACACACACACACACACACACACACCAGACACACGTCAGCAGCGTCTTACGTCAGCGGCGGCACTGACGCGCTGCTGACGTGAATAAAGTCCTAGTTTTTGTTATTTTTGGACCAAAATGTATTTTCGATGCTTCAACACACTCTAACTAACCCACTGATGTCACATGGACTACTTTGATGATGTCTTTATTTCCTTCCTGGACAAGTCTAAAATATCTTAAACTGTGTCCCGAAGATGAACGGAGGTCTTACGGGCTTGGGACGACATGAGGGCGATACCTTTTACAAATTAACTTTAATATTATTATATTATAAGTATATTTTGTATTGTGTAATGTTTTATGCATGCTTTATGATAGAACCACTACTTAATGCAACCTCACCGGTTTCATTTACTTTCACTTTGACCTGTTTTTGCACGATTGTTTGTGTTTGTTTAGATTAGTTATGTGTTCGTGATTAAGTTAACTAAAACTTTAACTCGCATTCATGTGAGTTTTGTTTCTGGTCCCAGCTTGTAAATGAATGTCCTTTCAAAGATGCAATCATGCTAAGAAAGTTATTTTTCTGTGGCCACGACAAATATCCTCTCTGAGAGTTGCTAGACGATCGACACTGAGTGTTCGCTGGACGAACAGAATAATATCATTTAATGAACAAGATAATTAATTATTCATATTTCCCTTTTGAGCCACAAATTGAAGCCTACCTGTAGAAGCTCCTGACACTCAACCTGCCGAGGTGAAACTCAACGCGTTCACTCACCTAAAGGATTATTAGGAACACCATACTAATACTGTGTTTGACCCCTATTCGCCTTCAGAACTGCCTTAATTCTACGTGGCATTGATTCAACAAGGTGCTGAAAGCATTCTTTAGAAATGTTGGCCCATATTGATAGGATAGCATCTTGCAGTTGATGGAGATTTGTGGGATGCACATCCAGGGCACGAAGCTCCCGTTCCACCACATCCCAAAGATGCTCTATCGGGTTGAGATCTGGTGACTGTGGGGGCCATTTTAGTACAGTGAACTCATTGTCATGTTCAAGAAACCAATTTGAAATGATTCGAGCTTTGTTACATGGTGCATTATCCTGCTGGAAGTAGCCATCAGAGGATGGGTACATGGTGGCCATAAAGGGATGGACATGGTCAGAAACAATGCTCAGGTAGGCCGTGGCATTTAAACGATGCCCAATTGGCACTAAGGGGCCTAAAGTGTGCCAAGAAAACATCCCCCCCCCCCCCCCACACCATTACACCACCACCACCAGCCTGCACAGTGGTAACAAGGCATGATGGATCCATGTTCTCATTCTGTTTACTCCAGTCCAAATTCTGACTCTACCATCTGAATGTCTCAACAGAAATCGAGACTCATCAGACCAGGCAACATTTTTCCAGTCTTCAACTGTCCTATTTTGGTGAGCTCTTGCAAATTGTAGCCTCTTTTTCCTATTTGTAGTGGAGATGAGTGGTACCCGGTGGGGTCTTCTGCTGTTGTTGCCCATCCGCCTCAAGGTTGTGCGTGTTGTGGCTTCACAAATGCTTTGCTGCATACCTCGGTTGTAACGAGTGCTTATTTCAGTCAAAGTTGCTCTTCTGTCAGCTTGAATCAGTCGGCCCATTCTCCTCTGACCTCTAGCATCAACAAGGCATTTTCGCCCACAGGACTGCCGCATACTGGATGTTTTTCCCTTTTCACACCATTCTTTGTAAACCCTAGAAATGGTTGTGCGTGAAAATCCCAGTAACTGAGCAGATTGTGAAATACTCAGACCGGCCCGTCTGGCACCAACAACCATGCCACGCTCAAAATTGCTTAAATCACCTTTCTTTCCCATTCTGACATTCAGTTTGGAGTTCAGGAGATTGTCTTGACCAGGACCACACCCCTAAATGCATTGAAGCAACTGCCATGTGATTGGTTGATTAGATAATTGCATTAATGATAAATTGAACAGGTGTTCCTAATAATCCTTTAGGTGAGTGTATAATCTTATGAAGAGCTTGCATGCTTTGAACAATTCGGGTCATCGCCAGAGCGCACATATCCAACTAATCCATAATGAAATTTGCTATTTGTATCATTGATTTTCAGCTTTTTTTCAGCCCAAGTGATCGACAACCCAAAGAAAGCTAAGCTGTTTTTCCAAAAACGTACAAGTTGTTAACAACACAATGAGTTTAAATGTAGGGGAAATTTAGCAAAAGATTAAAAACATGAGATATCCAATGCAGATATTTTACTTTTTATTTAGAGCCAATGAAACGTGCAGTCATGTGTTGCTACAATCTGAGTCACATCAACACTGATGAGCTTATATTACACAGCCGTCCAAAGATGCCCTTTTTATTTCAAACCAAGTCATGAAAACTACTGATTGCTGACAAGATTTTTAAAATTTAAAGATAAATACATAATAAAAATAAAATGTAAACCTGATGTTTGGCATTTAAAAGCAATAATGTGTATTATAAAGCTGGATTTCGTAAAAATGTGTCGCGAGCTGTTGATAACCACGTCAGATGACGATATTTTAGAAGCTTCTTGAGCCACAAAAAGATGTAATGCTGTCTGTAATTATAATCCAGAAACATGGCTTTCGTCCATTGATCTTATTAGGGCTCTCTTGTTCCCAACAAGCCCACAAACATAAGAACACATTGAACCTCGTTTAAAAGAGTTTTAGCTTTTCACTTATTTACTGTGCTCGGAAAATATATTTCAATCCATCGACTTTAGCTACGTATATTGTGTTCATTCGGAAGACAAACTGTGCATGCTGAGGAAATAAGTCAAAAATAATTTAAGGCGATAAGGCCTAAAAAAAATTTGATCTGCAGTTCTTTAATTAGGTTGGACGATTAATCAAAATTTAAACACATTTGAAGTGTTTATTTAATCGAATATGAGACAGTTCTATTAGAAAAGCATAGTGGGCTTAATTGGAACATGTACCTTACAAAGCCACTCCAGACTTTTAATTAAATAAAGTAATTTAATTTTGTGAGTTCCGGACAAAACATAACATGAGTTTTTACTCTTCAATGAAAAACCCACTTTAGATGAAGACTTGAATATCTATTAAGAAAACGTGTACAACTGAGATTTGGGTGAGCTTAAGGTCACTTCCCATATTCATTAAATGACAAAAGGCCTGATGGATTTCTTCTGTTTGCTCGACTACAAATCACACTGATAATCATATATTTCCGACACAATATTTCTTAGTTGTAAAGTGCCTGTCTCTGCAACACATAACTAGGTTAGGACATCTCACTAGCTTTTTTAAATGATTTAGGAGACCGAGACTTGTATTCTGAACTGTAAGAACAAGAGCAAAATAACGGCACATTTGTACACACTTAAGGGGCGATACACACAGAATGTGTTTATCCATTCCACTGCGCTACCTTTCCATTGATTTTCAATGCAAACACGCTAGACGGACGTGTTTAGCCGGTGCGCTCACGTCTCGCATCTTGTGCAGTGTCTCGCGCATGACTCGGCGTTTAAAAGCACAGCGCGAAGTTAAAAGAAGTTGAAGCTTGCATTGATTTTTCTGTTCCACTGACTTGCATCTTGCGTGTTTAACCAAAAGTACGAACCTCTCACTGAGTGAAAGGTAACAATCAGAAGTAATACAGGTCAAAGGTCAAGTTCTCACCTTGTTGTCGCTGATCTGTTTGGTGAGCGGCTCTCGGCTCTGTTGCAGCAGGTTATTGAAATGCATCTCGTTTTGACCAATAAGAGCCTTCACATTCCGCCTCTGCTCCTCCCATTGGTCGCTGTGGCCGATCATGTGGTCCAGCTGCAGAAGCCGCGCCTCCACGCCGTACTGGGTGTTGTCCCATTGGCTGCGGACCTTCTCCACTGACACACAGCAGGGAAATGTTAATTGCTGCAGTCCATTTAAAAATGTTTATTTAATTTGAGTGATTTTTTAATCGGTTTGAATGAATGATTCAATGACTCAAAGACTGCATTTGTTTCATTACTGGATGAATCAGTGTTTTTGAACAAATCTCTTGAATGAATGATTCAATGACTCACTCATAAAGACTTCACTCGTTTCATTACTAGATGAATCAGCATTTTTGAACAAATCTCTTGAATGAATGATTCAATGACTCACTCTTTCATTACTGGATGAATCAGTGTTTTTGAACGAATCTCTAGAATGAATGATTCAATGACTCACTCATAAAGACTGCACTTGTTTCATTACTAGATGAATCAGTGTTTTTGAACAAATCTCTTGAATGAATCATTCAATGACTCACTCATAAAGACTGCACTTGTTTCATTACTGGATGAATCAGTGTTTTTGAACAAATGTCTTGAATGAATGATTCAATGACTCACTCATAAAGACTGCATTTGTTTCATTACTGGATGAATCAGTGTTTTAGAACAAATCTCTTGAATGAATGATTCAATGACTCACTCAAAGACTGCACTTGTTTCATTACTGGATGAATCAGTGTTTTTGAACAAATGTCTTGAATGAATGATTCAATGACTCACTCATAAAGACTGCATTTGTTTCATTACTGGATGAATCAGTGTTTTAGAACAAATCTCTTGAATGAATGATTCAATGACTCACTCATAAAGACTGCACTTGTTTCATTACTGGATGAATCAGTGTTTTTGAACAAATGTCTTGAATGAATGATTCAATGACTCACTCATAAAGACTCCATTTGTTTCATTACTGGATGAATCAGTGTTTTTGAACAAATGTCTTGAATGAATGATTCAATGACTCACTCATAAAGACTGCATTTGTTTCATTACTGGATGAATTAGTGTTTTAGAACAAATCTCTTGAATGAATGATTCAATGACTCACTCAAAGACTGCACTTGTTTTATTACTGGATGAGTCAGTGTTTTTGAACGAATCTCTTGAATGAATGATTCAATGACTCACTCATAAAGACTTCACTTGTTTCATTACTGGATGAATCAGTGTTTTTGAACAAATGTCTTGAATGAATGATTCAATGACTCACTCATAAAGACTCCATTTGTTTCATTACTGGATGAATCAGTGTTTTAGAACAAATCTCTTGAATGAATGATTCAATGACTCACTCAAAGACTGCACTTGTTTTATTACTGGATGAATCAGTGTTTTTGAACGAATCTCTTGAATGAATGATTCAATGACTCACTCATAAAGACTTCACTTGTTTCATTACTGGATGAATCAGTGTTTTTGAACGAATCTCTAGAATGAATGATTCAATGACTCACTCATAAAGACTGCACTTGTTTCATTACTGGATGAATCAGTGTTTTTGAACAAATCTCTTGAATGAATCATTCAATGACTCACTCATAAAGACTGCACTTGTTTCATTACTGGATGAATCAGTGTTTTTGAACAAATGTCTTGAATGAATGATTCAATGACTCACTCATAAAGACTGCATTTGTTTCATTACTGGATGAATTAGTGTTTTAGAACAAATCTCTTGAATGAATGATTCAATGACTCACTCAAAGACTGCACTTGTTTTATTACTGGATGAGTCAGTGTTTTTGAACGAATCTCTTGAATGAATGATTCAATGACTCACTCATAAAGACTTCACTTGTTACATTACTGGATGAATCAGTGTTTTTGAACGAATCTCTAGAATGAATGATTCAATGACTCACTCATAAAGACTGCACTTGTTTCATTACTGGATGAATCAGTGTTTTTGAACAAATCTCTTGAATGAATGATTCAATGACTCACTCATAAAGACTGCACTTGTTTCATTACTGGATGAATCAGTGTTTTTGAACAAATGTCTTGAATGAATGATTCAATGACTCACTCATAAAGACTGCATTTGTTTCATTACTGGATGAATCAGTGTTTTTGAACAAATCTCTTGAATGAATGATTCAATGACTCAATCAAAGACTGCACTTGTTTTATTACTGGATGAATCAGTGTTTTTGAACGAATCTCTTGAATGAATGATTCAATGACTCACTCATATAGACTTCACTTGTTTCATTACTGGATGAATCAGTGTTTTTGAACAAATCTCTTGAATGAATGATTCAATGACTCAATCAAAGACTGCACTTGTTTTATTACTGGATGAATCAGTGTTTTTGAACGAATCTCTTGAATGAATGATTCAATGACTCACTCATAAAGACTTCACTTGTTTCATTACTGGATGAATCAGTGTTTTTGAACAAATCTCTTGAATGAATGATTCAATGACTCACTCATAAAGACTTCACTTGTTTCATTACTGGATGAATCAGTGTTTTTGAACGAATCTCTAGAACGAATGATTCAATCACTCACTCATAAAGACTTCACTCGTTTCATTACTGGATGAATCAGTGTTTTTGAACGAGGTTTTTACAGTTATTTGTCGCCAACTACTGGAGTAATGATTGCAATCAATAAAATCGTTATTTGAAGTGAAATGTTACTTTCAAAGGGTGATTTGCTCTATTTTGCACTACTGTACACATCAGTGTTTATATCCGAACTACACACTTTTATCCCAGTACTTCTTTGATAATATGAATATGTGTAATAGAAATAACCACACTGTGTGGTTGAAAGGACTGTTTGTGAAGCTGTTTCACACCTATATATATATATATATATATATATGACAACTGCTCTCTCAGCAGCAGCGCCAACACAGATCTGTTCACTGTGATTTCATCAAAGCTTTAATAGACACAGGCGAATCATTGTCAATTATGAGTGCAATCACGTGGGTGTTTGAATCAAGATCACGATCTCTTAATCACGATTAATCATGCAGCTCTAAGGCAAAGACTAAACATGAAATGAAGATTATAATTTGCTCACGCTTCTCTGAGATGGAGGTTCGCACATCTAGGTTGGAGGTTTTGTTCTTGATGTTTTGTGCCAGAGTGATGATGTCTTCCAGCTGTGGATGTCTCTGCTCTAGATCTCCCTTAGTCACCTACAATCACAAAACTGGGGTTTGAAAACGGCCAGGGTTTAGCGGCCCAGACGTTGTCTGTAATCGGTCAGGTCAGGGGGAAATGAATCTTCAATATCTTCAAAGTGAAGCCAAACACCCTCTCAGGTCTAATTCTGGTGTCCTGACCTGCAGGCGCCCGATGGTGGTGCGGATCTCATCTTTGTCTCCCACTGTGACGATGCTGGATTTGAGCATCTGGTGGATGAGGAGGAGCCAGTCCGCCAGCTCCGTGGCCGTCTGGTTGAGATCGGTCGGGCCCACCAGCTCTGGGCTGTGATGGCGCTCCTCGCTCAGCAGACTGACCATGTGAACTGCAGACGGCACACTCGCTGAGAGACACAGACACAATCCAAACACTCAATTAGATCTGGAAGAGCAGCGCGAGTGGCCATTTCACCTGTCTGCACAGCACTCACTTGTGAAGTGTTGCTGAGACACTTGTTTTGTCCATGGAGACAGCGGCTGCTGTGGCGTCTCCTTCAATCTGACGTCCAGAGCTTTCCAATCTGCAGCCAGCTGTTCGATTTTACTCTGCACACACACACACACACATCATGCTCATTCTCATCCACCTCTCTATTCATGTGTACTTCAGACCATTGCCATTTTGTCTATTTAAACGGGGAAAAATCCAAGATAACATCAGTAAATTATGGAGTGCCACAAGGATCTGTGTTAGGCCCTCTACTATTTTCAAAATAATTGCTGCCACTTGGTTAATATAATTAAAGAACATGGGATTATTTTCCACTGATATGCCTATGATACTCAGTTATACATTTCATCACCACCAGATGAAATCTCTAAATTACCCAAGTTGAAAGAGTGCGTTAAAGATATAAAATACTGGACGGCCTGCAATTTTCTTCTGTTAAATTTGGATAAGGCGGAGGTATTACTTATTGGACCTGTTGTATTAGGTGTTGTTTGGTAAACACCATCCCGAATACAAAACCTCAATGGTAATTGCTGTTGTGTCTGTCAGAACAGACAAACTGAATATGAAAACCGGAATGAATTTCAATGCAGAACATTTCTGTTGAGGTGAAACCTTTCACGTCAAGCTCAATTCATTAAGGTAAAATGATTTACTTTCAGGTTCTTGCATTTAAAATCTGCTTTGGCATTGCACTATAACAAAGAAAAGTAATTGAATTGAAGCCCAGCTCAGTTTAATTTGTTGGGTGACACAAACCTTTTCCTGTGGTAAAAGAATCTGTTTCCTCTGGAGCTCAATAGAGTAAGACAACAACTCCTCCAGCTCTCGCTTCTGCTCTCGCATGGACATTTCCAGAACCTACACACACACACACCAGTCAGATCTCAATACTAGACAATAAAACATGTTATTCATATATAAGATATCGTGGTTTCATTGGCATGACTACGACAACAGAACAAAACATGCTGGAAAGCTTAAAACAAGGTGTTTTTTTGTTCATACAATGTAAGTCAATGGTCACCAAAACTGTTCGGTTACTAACATTCTTCAAAATATATTTTTTCGTGTTCAGCAGAAGACAGTCATAAGGGTTTAGAAGGAAATAATTAAGTCAGAATAATTCAGTGTGATTTCGGGAGGAACATTAAAGGGTTCAAGACATGAGACTTTTGACATTTTAGAGGTCTTTGTACCATTAAAACATCCTGCAAGTTTCATAGTTTAAAACGTCCTTCTCATTATAAACAACGCATTTATTTAATCAAGCTCCAAAAAGAGCTCGTTTTTATATTGTAGGATCTGTAACATCGCACAGGCAAATATATTTGCATATGAGTGCCGACGAATAGTTTTACATCATCGCACCACAGGCCCCGCCCACTGGCATTCAGTCACTTAACGGCTGACATTCACCGCGTTTCTGTAGAGGCTTCAGAAGGATCCCAGCAAGTTGATGTTATATTTTAATACTGACTGGTAAATATTTTTACTGACAAGCCTTAAAGGAGCCGCCCCTTAAAGGCATAGTTCACTTTGAAATACATTTTTGGTATGTTTTAGCTTACCTCAAGAACATCCAGGATGTAGGTGTCTTTGTTTCCGCAGTAGTTTCAATTTTGATATTTTTAGGTCAAACCGTTCTTGTCTGTCAGTCATATAATGCAGGTCTATGGTCACCACCTCAAAGAGCATGCACAGAGAACTCCAAATTAAACATGATTTAATGACTCGTAAATGTAAGTACACATTGATGGCCTAAGACACGAAACGAGCGGTTTGTGTGAGAAAACGAACAGTATTTATATCGTTTTTACCTCTTGTAAACACAGCCACGTCCAAGTGATCTGAGGGCGCCGGCGCTTCGGTCTGTGCAAGTGCCGGAAGTGATCTCTCTGAAAAAATTCAACGTTGTCTGTTGATATATCGAAATTGTCTTCCATTGCGATTTCCTGTATATCTAAATATGTTTAGATCTTCACAGTAAAAGGTAACACTTCCGAAATCTCTGTGTAAACAATGAGTGACGTACACGCGCGAGAGATCACTTCCGCCGCTTGCGCAGACCGAAGCGCCGGCGCCCTCAGATCACTTGGACGTGGCTGTGGTTACAAGATGTAAAAACGATATAAATACTGTTCGTTTTCTCACACAAACCGCTCGTTTCGTGTCTTAGGCCATCAATGTGTGCTTACATTAACGAGTCATTAAATCATGTTTAATTTGGACTTCTCTGTGCATGCTCTTTGAGGTGGTGACCATAGACCTGCATTATATGACTGACAGACAAGAACGCTTTGACCTAAAAATATCCAAATTGAAACTACTGCGGAAACAAAGACACCTACATCTTGGATGCCCTTGAGGTAAGCTAAAACATACCAAAAATTAATTTCAAAGTGAACTATCCCTTTAAAAAACAGATAATTTCAGACAGAGGGTCAGAATGAAGGTTGAAGTTAATCGCTTTTCTGCATATATATATGGTCTGACCTGTCTCTCAGTGGGGGTGACGTCACTCAGAGACTGGCTGGAGATGTAAACCCAGTCTCCCAGTCTGTTCATGCGCTCCTGGAACTGGATGTAGGACGGCAGCCGGGTCTCGTCCTGGACCTGTGTGTGCGTCTGGAGACGGCCCTCCACCTCACGCACCTTATCCAGCAGCTTACCACTCACCTTTAAACACACACAACGGCACTCTTAACACATCATTATCACGTAAAGCAGTAGCGACAGACCGGTATAGGGTTAATCAGCATATAAATGACCATTCTGAGATCATCAGCATCAGCCCACAACTGAGCCTACTTTGATCAACAGAAGTGTGTCACGTCCAGATTTACAATACCAGATTATCGTAACGAACAAAACCTCAAAGATTATCTTCTGCAATGATACAAAAGCCAATGGAAAAATCCTATTGGGTTTTTGTGGAGGGAACCAGAGTGATGCTAAAAGTGCGGGTTGGTCTTCAAAAATACATCATTACTGCAGCGCTCTATTGTGTGCGTCTCATTTGACATCATTACATTGTACCCACCAGACAGCAGAGTAATGTGAAAACATGAGGGCGACACAAAAAGAG
>JARWKJ010000021.1:30263446-30285946 GCA_029959095.1 Rhinichthys osculus
GTGTGTGTGTTGTGTTGGTGATTCTGGGCTGGTTGTGACAAGATTCGCCTGTACTTTTCTTTGCTTTTCTAAAAGTCATCATATATCATTTTAAACAGGACAACTTGGCATTCCCATCTAGCTCATTTAAAAGTTGTACATTCATTTTTCTGAGAATGGCTGAATTTACCAGAATTAAGTAGAAAACAAACGCCAGCAACAACAGAGTTATATTGGATGTTTTAGACTTCCAGATGAAATTTTGTTTACATGTAACAATCCCCAAGCAAGTTATTACAACATTATTACAGGAACTTTTAGTGACAACTGGTGTTTTTTATTTACTGACAATGTAGATGTGTCTCAAAAAAGTTCAGGAGCAGGTTGTACTGGTGAACAGCAGGGTTAAACTGGTGCAGCAGAGAGTTCAGTGTGGGCTGACTGGTCTTTGAGCAGGTTGTACTGGTGAACAGCAGGGTTAAACTGGTGCAGCAGAGAGTTCAGTGTGGGCTGACTGGTCTTTGAGCAGGTTGTACTGGTGAACAGCAGGGTTAAACTGGTGCAGCAGAGAGTTCAGTGTGGGCTGACTGGTCTTTGAGCAGGTTGTACTGGTGAACAGCAGGGTTAAACTGGTGCAGCAGAGAGTTCAGTGTGGGCTGACTGGTCTTTGAGCAGGTTGTACTGGTGAACAGCAGGGTTGAACTGGTGCAGCAGAGAGTTCAGTGTGGGCTGACTGGTCTTTGAGCAGGTTGTACTGGTGAACAGCAGGGTTAAACTGGTGCAGCAGAGAGTTCAGTGTGGGCTGACTGGTCTTTGAGCAGGTTGTACTGGTGAACAGCAGGGTTAAACTGGTGCAGCAGAGAGTTCAGTGTGGGCTGACTGGTCTTTGAGCAGGTTGTACTGGTGAACAGCAGGGTTAAACTGGTGCAGCAGAGAGTTCAGTGTGGGCTGACTGGTCTTTGAGCAGGTTGTACTGGTGAACAGCGGGGTTAAACTGGTGCAGCAGAGAGTTCAGCATGGGCTGACTGGTCTTTGAGCAGGTTGTACTGGTGAACAGCGGGGTTAAACTGGTGCAGAAGAGAGTTCAGTGTGGGTTGACTGGTCTTTGAGCAGGTTGTACTGGTGAACAGCGGGGTTGAACTGGTGCAGAAGAGAGTTCAGTGTGGGTTGACTGGTCTTTGAGCAGGTTGTACTGGTGAACAGCGGGGTTAAACTGGTGCAGCAGAGAGTTCAGTGTGGGCTGACTGGTCTTTGAGCAGGTTGTACTGGTGAACAGCGGGGTTGAACTGGGGCAGCAGAGAGTTCAGTGTGGGCTGACTGGTCTTTGAGCAGGTTGTACTGGTGAACAGCGGGGTTAAACTGGTGCAGCAGAGAGTTCAGCGTGGGCTGACTGGTCTTTGAGCAGGTTGTACTGGTGAACAGCGGGGTTAAACTGGTGCAGAAGAGAGTTCAGCGTGGGCTGACTGGTCTTTGAGCAGGTTGTACTGGTGAACAGCGGGGTTAAACTGGTGCAGAAGAGAGTTCAGCGTGGGCTGACTGGTCTTTGAGCAGGTTGTACTGGTGAACAGCAGGGTTAAACTGGTGCAGCAGAGAGTTCAGCATGGGCTGACTGGTCTTTGAGCAGGTTGTACTGGTGAACAGCAGGGTTAAACTGGTGCAGCAGAGAGTTCAGCGTGGGCTGACTGGTCTTTGAGCAGGTTGTACTGGTGAACAGCAGGGTTAAACTGGTGCAGCAGAGAGTTCAGTGTGGGCTGACTGGTCTTTGAGCAGGTTGTACTGGTGAACAGCAGGGTTAAACTGGTGCAGCAGAGAGTTCAGCATGGGCTGACTGGTCTTTGAGCAGGTTGTACTGGTGAACAGCAGGGTTAAACTGGTGCAGCAGAGAGTTCAGCGTGGGTTGACTGGTCTTTGAGCAGGTTGTACTGGTGAACAGCGTGGTTGAACTGGTGCAGCAGAGAGTTCAGCATGGGCTGACTGGTCTTTGAGCAGGTTGTACTGGTGAACAGCAGGGTTGAACTGGTGCAGCAGAGAGTTCAGCGTGGGCTGACTGGTCTTTGACCAGGTTGTACTGGTGAACAGCGGGGTTAAACTGGTGCAGCAGAGAGTTCAGCGTGGGCTGACTGGTCTTTGAGCAGGTTGTACTGGTGAACAGCGGGGTTAAACTGGTGCAGCAGAGAGTTCAGTGTGGGCTGACTGGTCTTTGAGCAGGTTGTACTGGTGAACAGCAGGGTTAAACTGGTGCAGCAGAGAGTTCAGTGTGGGCTGACTGGTCTTTGAGCAGGTTGTACTGGTGAACAGCAGGGTTAAACTGGGGCAGCAGAGAGTTCAGTGTGGGCTGACTGGTCTTTGAGCAGGTTGTACTGGTGAACAGCAGGGTTAAACTGGTGCAGCAGAGAGTTCAGTGTGGGCTGACTGGTCTTTGAGCAGGTTGTACTGGTGAACAGCGGGGTTAAACTGGTGCAGCAGAGAGTTCAGTGTGGGCTGACTGGTCTTTGAGCAGGTTGTACTGGTGAACAGCAGGGTTAAACTGGTGCAGCAGAGAGTTCAGTGTGGGCTGACTGGTCTTTGAGCAGGTTGTACTGGTGAACAGCGGGGTTGAACTGGTGCAGCAGAGAGTTCAGCGTGGGCTGACTGGTCTTTGACCAGGTTGTACTGGTGAACAGCGGGGTTAAACTGGTGCAGCAGAGAGTTCAGCGTGGGCTGACTGGTCTTTGAGCAGGTTGTACTGGTGAACAGCGGGGTTAAACTGGTGCAGCAGAGAGTTCAGTGTGGGCTGACTGGTCTTTGAGCAGGTTGTACTGGTGAACAGCAGGGTTAAACTGGTGCAGCAGAGAGTTCAGTGTGGGCTGACTGGTCTTTGAGCAGGTTGTACTGGTGAACAGCAGGGTTAAACTGGGGCAGCAGAGAGTTCAGTGTGGGCTGACTGGTCTTTGAGCAGGTTGTACTGGTGAACAGCAGGGTTAAACTGGTGCAGCAGAGAGTTCAGTGTGGGCTGACTGGTCTTTGAGCAGGTTGTACTGGTGAACAGCGGGGTTAAACTGGTGCAGCAGAGAGTTCAGTGTGGGCTGACTGGTCTTTGAGCAGGTTGTACTGGTGAACAGCAGGGTTAAACTGGTGCAGCAGAGAGTTCAGTGTGGGCTGACTGGTCTTTGAGCAGGTTGTACTGGTGAACAGCAGGGTTAAACTGGTGCAGCAGAGAGTTCAGCGTGGGCTGACTGGTCTTTGAGCAGGTTGTACTGGTGAACAGCGGGGTTAAACTGGTGCAGCAGAGAGTTCAGTGTGGGCTGACTGGTCTTTGAGCAGGTTGTACTGGTGAACAGCAGGGTTAAACTGGTGCAGCAGAGAGTTCAGTGTGGGCTGACTGGTCTTTGAGCAGGTTGTACTGGTGAACAGCAGGGTTAAACTGGGGCAGCAGAGAGTTCAGTGTGGGCTGACTGGTCTTTGAGCAGGTTGTACTGGTGAACAGCAGGGTTAAACTGGTGCAGCAGAGAGTTCAGTGTGGGCTGACTGGTCTTTGAGCAGGTTGTACTGGTGAACAGCGGGGTTAAACTGGTGCAGCAGAGAGTTCAGTGTGGGCTGACTGGTCTTTGAGCAGGTTGTACTGGTGAACAGCAGGGTTAAACTGGTGCAGCAGAGAGTTCAGTGTGGGCTGACTGGTCTTTGAGCAGGTTGTACTGGTGAACAGCAGGGTTAAACTGGGGCAGCAGAGAGTTCAGTGTGGGCTGACTGGTCTTTGAGCAGGTTGTACTGGTGAACAGCGGGGTTAAACTGGTGCAGCAGAGAGTTCAGTGTGGGCTGACTGGTCTTTGAGCAGGTTGTACTGGTGAACAGCGGGGTTAAACTGGTGCAGCAGAGAGCTCAGTGTGGGCTGACTGGTCTTTGAGCAGGTTGTACTGGTGAACAGCAGGGTTAAACTGGTGCAGCAGAGAGTTCAGTGTGGGCTGACTGGTCTTTGAGCAGGTTGTACTGGTGAACAGCAGGGTTAAACTGGTGCAGCAGAGAGTTCAGCATGGGCTGACTGGTCTTTGAGCAGGTTGTACTGGTGAACAGCAGGGTTAAACTGGTGCAGCAGAGAGTTCAGCATGGGCTGACTGGTCTTTGAGCAGGTTGTACTGGTGAACAGCAGGGTTAAACTGGTGCAGCAGAGAGTTCAGCGTGGGTTGACTGGTCTTTGAGCAGGTTGTACTGGTGAACAGCGTGGTTGAACTGGTGCAGCAGAGAGTTCAGCATGGGCTGACTGGTCTTTGAGCAGGTTGTACTGGTGAACAGCGGGGTTGAACTGGTGCAGCAGAGAGTTCAGCGTGGGCTGACTGGTCTTTGACCAGGTTGTACTGGTGAACAGCGGGGTTAAACTGGTGCAGCAGAGAGTTCAGCGTGGGCTGACTGGTCTTTGAGCAGGTTGTACTGGTGAACAGCGGGGTTAAACTGGTGCAGCAGAGAGTTCAGTGTGGGCTGACTGGTCTTTGAGCAGGTTGTACTGGTGAACAGCAGGGTTAAACTGGGGCAGCAGAGAGTTCAGTGTGGGCTGACTGGTCTTTGAGCAGGTTGTACTGGTGAACAGCGGGGTTAAACTGGTGCAGCAGAGAGTTCAGTGTGGGCTGACTGGTCTTTGAGCAGGTTGTACTGGTGAACAGCGGGGTTAAACTGGTGCAGCAGAGAGTTCAGTGTGGGCTGACTGGTCTTTGAGCAGGTTGTATTGGTGAACAGCAGGGTTAAACTGGTGCAGCAGAGAGTTCAGCGTGGGCTGACTGGTCTTTGAGCAGGTTGTACTGGTGAACAGCGGGGTTAAACTGGTGCAGCAGAGAGTTCAGCGTGGGCTGACTGGTCTTTGAGCAGGTTGTACTGGTGAACAGCAGGGTTAAACTGGTGCAGCAGAGAGTTCAGTGTGGGCTGACTGGTCTTTGAGCAGGTTGTACTGGTGAACAGCGGGGTTAAACTGGTGCAGCAGAGAGTTCAGCGTGGGCTGACTGGTCTTTGAGCAGGTTGTACTGGTGAACAGCGGGGTTAAACTGGTGCAGCAGAGAGTTCAGTGTGGGCTGACTGGTCTTTGAGCAGGTTGTACTGGTGAACAGCGGGGTTAAACTGGTGCAGAAGAGAGTTCAGCGTGGGCTGACTGGTCTTTGAGCAGGTTGTACTGGTGAACAGCGGGGTTAAACTGGTGCAGCAGAGAGTTCAGCGTGGGCTGACTGGTCTTTGAGCAGGTTGTACTGGTGAACAGCGGGGTTAAACTGGTGCAGAAGAGAGTTCAGCGTGGGCTGACTGGTCTTTGAGCAGGTTGTACTGGTGAACAGCAGGGTTAAACTGGTGCAGCAGAGAGTTCAGCATGGGCTGACTGGTCTTTGAGCAGGTTGTACTGGTGAACAGCAGGGTTAAACTGGTGCAGCAGAGAGTTCAGTGTGGGCTGACTGGTCTTTGAGCAGGTTGTACTGGTGAACAGCAGGGTTAAACTGGTGCAGCAGAGAGTTCAGTGTGGGCTGACTGGTCTTTGAGCAGGTTGTACTGGTGAACAGCAGGGTTAAACTGGTGCAGCAGAGAGTTCAGCATGGGCTGACTGGTCTTTGAGCAGGTTGTACTGGTGAACAGCAGGGTTAAACTGGTGCAGCAGAGAGTTCAGCGTGGGTTGACTGGTCTTTGAGCAGGTTGTACTGGTGAACAGCGTGGTTGAACTGGTGCAGCAGAGAGTTCAGCATGGGCTGACTGGTCTTTGAGCAGGTTGTACTGGTGAACAGCGGGGTTGAACTGGTGCAGCAGAGAGTTCAGCGTGGGCTGACTGGTCTTTGACCAGGTTGTACTGGTGAACAGCGGGGTTAAACTGGTGCAGCAGAGAGTTCAGCGTGGGCTGACTGGTCTTTGAGCAGGTTGTACTGGTGAACAGCGGGGTTAAACTGGTGCAGCAGAGAGTTCAGTGTGGGCTGACTGGTCTTTGAGCAGGTTGTACTGGTGAACAGCAGGGTTAAACTGGTGCAGCAGAGAGTTCAGTGTGGGCTGACTGGTCTTTGAGCAGGTTGTACTGGTGAACAGCAGGGTTAAACTGGGGCAGCAGAGAGTTCAGTGTGGGCTGACTGGTCTTTGAGCAGGTTGTACTGGTGAACAGCAGGGTTAAACTGGTGCAGCAGAGAGTTCAGTGTGGGCTGACTGGTCTTTGAGCAGGTTGTACTGGTGAACAGCGGGGTTAAACTGGTGCAGCAGAGAGTTCAGTGTGGGCTGACTGGTCTTTGAGCAGGTTGTACTGGTGAACAGCAGGGTTAAACTGGTGCAGCAGAGAGTTCAGTGTGGGCTGACTGGTCTTTGAGCAGGTTGTACTGGTGAACAGCAGGGTTAAACTGGTGCAGCAGAGAGTTCAGCGTGGGCTGACTGGTCTTTGAGCAGGTTGTACTGGTGAACAGCGGGGTTAAACTGGTGCAGCAGAGAGTTCAGTGTGGGCTGACTGGTCTTTGAGCAGGTTGTACTGGTGAACAGCAGGGTTAAACTGGTGCAGCAGAGAGTTCAGTGTGGGCTGACTGGTCTTTGAGCAGGTTGTACTGGTGAACAGCAGGGTTAAACTGGGGCAGCAGAGAGTTCAGTGTGGGCTGACTGGTCTTTGAGCAGGTTGTACTGGTGAACAGCAGGGTTAAACTGGTGCAGCAGAGAGTTCAGTGTGGGCTGACTGGTCTTTGAGCAGGTTTTACTGGTGAACAGCGGGGTTAAACTGGTGCAGCAGAGAGTTCAGTGTGGGCTGACTGGTCTTTGAGCAGGTTGTACTGGTGAACAGCAGGGTTAAACTGGTGCAGCAGAGAGTTCAGTGTGGGCTGACTGGTCTTTGAGCAGGTTGTACTGGTGAACAGCAGGGTTAAACTGGGGCAGCAGAGAGTTCAGTGTGGGCTGACTGGTCTTTGAGCAGGTTGTACTGGTGAACAGCGGGGTTAAACTGGTGCAGCAGAGAGTTCAGTGTGGGCTGACTGGTCTTTGAGCAGGTTGTACTGGTGAACAGCGGGGTTAAACTGGTGCAGCAGAGAGCTCAGTGTGGGCTGACTGGTCTTTGAGCAGGTTGTACTGGTGAACAGCAGGGTTAAACTGGTGCAGCAGAGAGTTCAGTGTGGGCTGACTGGTCTTTGAGCAGGTTGTACTGGTGAACAGCAGGGTTAAACTGGTGCAGCAGAGAGTTCAGCATGGGCTGACTGGTCTTTGAGCAGGTTGTACTGGTGAACAGCAGGGTTAAACTGGTGCAGCAGAGAGTTCAGCATGGGCTGACTGGTCTTTGAGCAGGTTGTACTGGTGAACAGCAGGGTTAAACTGGTGCAGCAGAGAGTTCAGCGTGGGTTGACTGGTCTTTGAGCAGGTTGTACTGGTGAACAGCGTGGTTGAACTGGTGCAGCAGAGAGTTCAGCATGGGCTGACTGGTCTTTGAGCAGGTTGTACTGGTGAACAGCGGGGTTGAACTGGTGCAGCAGAGAGTTCAGCGTGGGCTGACTGGTCTTTGACCAGGTTGTACTGGTGAACAGCGGGGTTAAACTGGTGCAGCAGAGAGTTCAGCGTGGGCTGACTGGTCTTTGAGCAGGTTGTACTGGTGAACAGCGGGGTTAAACTGGTGCAGCAGAGAGTTCAGTGTGGGCTGACTGGTCTTTGAGCAGGTTGTACTGGTGAACAGCGGGGTTGAACTGGTGCAGCAGAGAGTTCAGCGTGGGCTGACTGGTCTTTGACCAGGTTGTACTGGTGAACAGCGGGGTTAAACTGGTGCAGCAGAGAGTTCAGTGTGGGCTGACTGGTCTTTGAGCAGGTTGTACTGGTGAACAGCAGGGTTAAACTGGGGCAGCAGAGAGTTCAGTGTGGGCTGACTGGTCTTTGAGCAGGTTGTACTGGTGAACAGCGGGGTTAAACTGGTGCAGCAGAGAGTTCAGTGTGGGCTGACTGGTCTTTGAGCAGGTTGTACTGGTGAACAGCGGGGTTAAACTGGTGCAGCAGAGAGTTCAGTGTGGGCTGACTGGTCTTTGAGCAGGTTGTATTGGTGAACAGCAGGGTTAAACTGGTGCAGCAGAGAGTTCAGCGTGGGCTGACTGGTCTTTGAGCAGGTTGTACTGGTGAACAGTGGGGTTAAACTGGTGCAGCAGAGAGTTCAGCGTGGGCTGACTGGTCTTTGAGCAGGTTGTACTGGTGAACAGCAGGGTTAAACTGGTGCAGCAGAGAGTTCAGTGTGGGCTGACTGGTCTTTGAGCAGGTTGTACTGGTGAACAGCGGGGTTAAACTGGTGCAGCAGAGAGTTCAGCGTGGGCTGACTGGTCTTTGAGCAGGTTGTACTGGTGAACAGCGGGGTTAAACTGGTGCAGAAGAGAGTTCAGCGTGGGCTGACTGGTCTTTGAGCAGGTTGTACTGGTGAACAGCGGGGTTGAACTGGGGCAGCAGAGAGTTCAGTGTGGGCTGACTGGTCTTTGAGCAGGTTGTACTGGTGAACAGCAGGGTTAAACTGGTGCAGCAGAGAGTTCAGCATGGGCTGACTGGTCTTTGAGCAGGTTGTACTGGTGAACAGCAGGGTTAAACTGGTGCAGCAGAGAGTTCAGTGTGGGCTGACTGGTCTTTGAGCAGGTTGTACTGGTGAACAGCAGGGTTAAACTGGTGCAGCAGAGAGTTCAGCATGGGCTGACTGGTCTTTGAGCAGGTTGTACTGGTGAACAGCAGGGTTAAACTGGTGCAGCAGAGAGTTCAGTGTGGGCTGACTGGTCTTTGAGCAGGTTGTACTGGTGAACAGCAGGGTTAAACTGGTGCAGCAGAGAGTTCAGCGTGGGCTGACTGGTCTTTGAGCAGGTTGTACTGGTGAACAGCAGGGTTAAACTGGTGCAGCAGAGAGTTCAGTGTGGGCTGACTGGTCTTTGAGCAGGTTGTACTGGTGAACAGCAGGGTTAAACTGGTGCAGCAGAGAGTTCAGCGTGGGCTGACTGGTCTTTGAGCAGGTTGTACTGGTGAACAGCGGGGTTAAACTGGTGCAGCAGAGAGTTCAGCGTGGGTTGACTGGTCTTTGAGCAGGTTGTACTGGTGAACAGCGGGGTTGAACTGGGGCAGCAGAGAGTTCAGTGTGGGCTGACTGGTCTTTGAGCAGGTTGTACTGGTGAACAGCGGGGTTAAACTGGTGCAGCAGAGAGTTCAGCGTGGGCTGACTGGTCTTTGAGCAGGTTGTACTGGTGAACAGCAGGGTTAAACTGGTGCAGCAGAGAGTTCAGCGTGGGCTGACTGGTCTTTGAGCAGGTTGTACTGGTGAACAGCGGGGTTAAACTGGTGCAGCAGAGTTCAGCGTGGGCTGACTGGTCTTTGAGCAGGTTGTACTGGTGAACAGCAGGGTTAAACTGGTGCAGCAGAGAGTTCAGTGTGGGCTGACTGGTCTTTGAGCAGGTTGTACTGGTGAACAGCGGGGTTAAACTGGTGCAGCAGAGAGTTCAGCGTGGGCTGACTGGTCTTTGAGCAGGTTGTACTGGTGAACAGCGGGGTTAAACTGGTGCAGGAGAGAGCTCAGTGTGGGCTGACTGGTCTTTGAGCAGGTTGTACTGGTGAACAGCAGGGTTAAACTGGTGCAGCAGAGAGTTCAGTGTGGGCTGACTGGTCTTTGAGCAGGTTGTACTGGTGAACAGCGTGGTTGAACTGGTGCAGCAGAGAGTTCAGCATGGGCTGACTGGTCTTTGAGCAGGTTGTACTGGTGAACAGCGGGGTTAAACTGGTGCAGCAGAGAGTTCAGCGTGGGCTGACTGGTCTTTGAGCAGGTTGTACTGGTGAACAGCGGGGTTGAACTGGGGCAGCAGAGAGTTCAGTGTGGGCTGACTGGTCTTTGAGCAGGTTGTACTGGTGAACAGCAGGGTTAAACTGGTGCAGCAGAGAGTTCAGCATGGGCTGACTGGTCTTTGAGCAGGTTGTACTGGTGAACAGCGGGGTTGAACTGGGGCAGCAGAGAGTTCAGTGTGGGCTGACTGGTCTTTGAGCAGGTTGTACTGGTGAACAGCAGGGTTAAACTGGTGCAGCAGAGAGTTCAGCGTGGGCTGACTGGTCTTTGAGCAGGTTGTACTGGTGAACAGCAGGGTTAAACTGGTGCAGCAGAGAGTTCAGTGTGGGCTGACTGGTCTTTGAGCAGGTTGTACTGGTGAACAGCAGGGTTAAACTGGTGCAGCAGAGAGTTCAGCATGGGCTGACTGGTCTTTGAGCAGGTTGTACTGGTGAACAGCAGGGTTAAACTGGTGCAGCAGAGAGTTCAGTGTGGGCTGACTGGTCTTTGAGCAGGTTGTACTGGTGAACAGCAGGGTTAAACTGGTGCAGCAGAGAGTTCAGCGTGGGCTGACTGGTCTTTGAGCAGGTTGTACTGGTGAACAGCAGGGTTAAACTGGTGCAGCAGAGAGTTCAGTGTGGGCTGACTGGTCTTTGAGCAGGTTGTACTGGTGAACAGCAGGGTTAAACTGGTGCAGCAGAGAGTTCAGCGTGGGCTGACTGGTCTTTGAGCAGGTTGTACTGGTGAACAGCGGGGTTAAACTGGTGCAGCAGAGAGTTCAGCGTGGGTTGACTGGTCTTTGAGCAGGTTGTACTGGTGAACAGCAGGGTTAAACTGGTGCAGCAGAGAGTTCAGTGTGGGCTGACTGGTCTTTGAGCAGGTTGTACTGGTGAACAGCGGGGTTAAACTGGTGCAGCAGAGAGTTCAGTGTGGGTTGACTGGTCTTTGAGCAGGTTGTACTGGTGAACAGCAGGGTTAAACTGGGGCAGCAGAGAGTTCAGTGTGGGCTGACTGGTCTTTGAGCAGGTTGTACTGGTGAACAGCAGGGTTAAACTGGTGCAGCAGAGAGTTCAGCGTGGGTTGACTGGTCTTTGAGCAGGTTGTACTGGTGAACAGCGGGGTTAAACTGGTGCAGCAGAGAGTTCAGCGTGGGCTGACTGGTCTTTGAGCAGGTTGTACTGGTGAACAGCGGGGTTAAACTGGTGCAGCAGAGAGTTCAGTGTGGGCTGACTGGTCTTTGAGCAGGTTGTACTGGTGAACAGCAGGGTTAAACTGGTGCAGCAGAGAGTTCAGCATGGGCTGACTGGTCTTTGAGCAGGTTGTACTGGTGAACAGCAGGGTTAAACTGGTGCAGCAGAGAGTTCAGCATGGGCTGACTGGTCTTTGAGCAGGGAAGTCTGTCAGCGGGAGCTCGATGATACTAGGCGAGTAACTGGGTCACATTTCTGTCTAACGGTGTGGAAAACTGACTTCTGACAGAGAAGAAATCCTGCCCACCATCCAGAAGAACCTGCCTCTTACATTATTAACTGAGGTTTGAAGTGAATCTCAAGGAAACATGTCTGGGTCATATTTCAAACCAAAAATCTCAGGAAATATAGAATGAGTTATTATTTTGTATGAAAAAAATATAAACTTATTTTAGGCCAATTTTTGCATTATGACATTATATTCATGACAATCATATATTGTCCAGTAATTACCTTTAACATTAAAAATTGCTTTTGACTTCTTTTAAAAATTATTCTCACTAGATTCAATACAGCCATCATCCTGTCCAGTGAATAAAAAAAAAATATATTAATTACATACTATCAGTTTCTAATATTTTAAATTTGCTTGTGGTCTTATATTTTCAGTTTTCACAAACAAAATTAATTGTTTGCAATTTTGTAATGTGGTGTTGTCATTTTTTTTATCTATATTATTATATTATTTAATTTCCTTTTATTTCACTTGTAGGTTTAATTTTATTTCCAATCAGTAATTTGTGTGCTTCAACTTAATTCAGTTAGTTTCCAAGGCAACACTTAAATATATTTGAACATTTATAATTTACTTTCTCTTTATTTAAACTAAAATGTTTTAGTTAACAATAATAACCCTTTTCTTGTAGTATTGAAGAGGATGTCCTTAACTGTCAAGATGATAATGATGTCATTAAAACAACCTTTTTCGTGAGATATGGCATATTCTTGGCACTATGATGTTTATTTATGGGCTTGTTCTACAATGTAAAGCCATTTACTAAAAAAAAAAACCTGTGATTTAATAAAAATCTTTGTTAATAATCAGCATTGGTGGAATTATTCATCATTTTAATTTTGCTTTAAGACGTCTGATAGAGTTTGATGTTTTTCAGACACACACTGCATCAGTATTAATGAAGGGTTCAGAAGTGAGATGCTGGTCTCGGTTTCTCTCTCATCCTCATGCATTTATAATATCCAGGGACTAGACACATTTCTCTCCGGATTCTCCAAGCCTCCACAGATATCGAGGGGGTATATCCCCCTCCCAACTAAATTCAGATTAGGTCGTGGACTGTTATGGGTTTCTAAGTTATTACATTTGCCGCCCCCAATTCTGAATGCATGGTTACATCCTTCCCTGGACTCCTCCATTAGCATGTTACGAATGGGCAAAATAACATTAGGAAATCTATCTCCAATAACAAGAAAATGAGGAAATATAAGATGGAATCCAAACTCTATCAATCCCACTGCAAACAACACACACACACACACATCCACTAAATTCAAAAGATGCATAATTAAGAATGAATAATGACCTTCCTCGCAACTAAAGACGTTACAGAGTTCAAAACTATATCCATCATTGGTTTATTTAATAATGATCAACATTCAACACAAATTAAATACAAAACCTGGGTATTTTTTTTTAGGTCCACTTTGTGATTATGGGCCTTAGCGGGGGATATGCAGAAAAACAGGGAATTATGGGAGAATGCAGAGTCATTCGGGACTCACCCTTTCCTCTGGCTGTACATGCGGTTGACTCTGTCCCACTCTGAGTTCAGTTGTGTCAGGGCATCAGATATCTGTGCCATTTCCTGTCTGGAAGCTTCCAGAATCACATCGGGCTGGCGCTCATTAATCACTTCGACCTGCTCACCCAACCGCTCCAAACTCTCCTTTATACTCTACAAACAGAGACACAGCGAAGTCAATACAACTGAAACACCCACTGCTCCACCCACTGTTGTCTCTATATCAGACTTCTCACCAACAGGAAGTTATTATGGTCAACGGTGCAGCTTGATAAACTTCACAAGTAAATTGTGAAGTAGTTTCCCCAACACTTGTACTAGTATACTGATATTTGGACGTCATGGACACCGTCTAACCTTGAGCGTGTCCTCCTGGCTGGAGAAGTCCTCAAACAGTCCTCCGCTGAGCTCTGAGGAGTTCAGGAGCAGCTCGTTGTCGGCCATAGCCAGCAGAACCTTATTGATGTCCAGCAGATAGTCGGACGGGGAGACGGACGCGCTCCCCTCGTCCTGAGGAGAGAGGGATGACTCTGATCTCTGCGGAGGAGAAGACGATGACTCCAACACCACTTCAACAACTGGCTGAGTTCTGATGTTATGAAGCTCCTGCAGAGATGCAGAGAAAAATGCCTTTTTGGTGAGTATTGACATAAACACGATGGGCAACAGAGTATTGGATCCGTGCATTCGCTCTTAAAGTGACGGCGGCCCAATAATCCTGTCCGTCATTAAAGACAATCACAACAAATGACAAAGGAAAATCTCTGATCTTGACTGAATAACTTAAAGGGATAGTTCACTTTGAAATACATTTTTGGTATGTTTTAGCTTACCTCAAGAACATCCAAGATGTAGGTGTCTTTGTTTCCGCAGTAGTTTCAATTTTGATATTTTTAGGTCAAACCGTTCTTGTCTGTCAGTCATATAATGCAGGTCTATGGTCACCACCTCAAAGAGCATGCACAGAGAAGTCCAAATTAAACATGATTTAATGACTCGTAAATGTAAGTACACATTGATGGCCTAAGACACGAAACGAGCGGTTTGTGTGAGAAAACGAACAGTATTTATATCGTTTTTACCTCTTGTAACCACAGCCACGTCCAAGTGATCTGAGGGCGCGGGCGCTTCGGTCTGCGCAAGCACCGGAAGTGATCTCTCGCGCGTGTACGTCACTCATTGTTTACACAGAGATTTCGGAAGTGTTTCCTTTCACTGTGAAGATCTAAACATATTTAGATATAAGGGGTGTAACGATACACGTATTCGTATTGAACTGTTCGGTACGAGGCTTTCGGTTCGGTTTTCGGTACGCATTTTTGAACCGAACGGTTCGTTGGACCATTTTTCTTGCTGACCAAAATTTCGTTATTTCAAATGTAGGCGCGTCGCGCGTGGGCAAGCGCGCTCATAATGTAAGAGACGCTGGCGTGACCACAACATTGCCCAACATCAAATGGCAAATGATGTTCGTAAGCGGAACGAAACCACTCGTTATTGTGTGGTTGACGGACCGTTTATCAGTTTGGAGGACCAATGCAGCGCGAGCTGATCTTAATCATCAGCACTGTCACTACACAGCCAAATCCAGTGAAGAAAGCATTTGAGTTCGCCACTGAAGTAATAACATCGCTGCGAGATCTAACGTTAGTGAGAAACATTCACATTTCTCCGTTATTGACGGATCAAACAGCGCTGACGTGGAAACCAGGAGAAACATTGTGCCATGACTGAACTATCCAGTGTCCACAGATCAGCAATATTCACCATGGGTTTACTGGAGTAACACTACTAACTGTAACCATGGGAGTGTGGCAGGAATAGTCGCTATAATGCTTTCAAGTAACATCACGTCGGTTTTATTTTGACATTATGAATACAGTTGCTGTCCTCAAATGTTAATCTGAACTAAAATAAACCTTTGTTTCTACTACAATATTACATTTCATTTTGTCCAAGGAGCTGTTTTGTTTTATAAGCTCAGAAGAAAAGTCAAGTATAGCTCCATCATTGCTCAAAGTAAAAAAATATCATACTTTATGATGTAAGTTTTAATAAAAATATAATTAAAAAAATTAAATCAAGGAAATTTCTCTGGCATTTCTTTCTTTTTGCTGTATCGGAAACGTACCGAACCGTGACACAAGTGTATCGTATAGAACCGAACCGTGAATTTTGTGAACCATTACACCCCTATTAGATCGCAATGGAAGACGATTTCGATATATCAACAGAGACCGTTGAATTTTTTCAGAGAGATCACTTCCGGCACTTGCGCAGACCGAAGCGCCCGCGCCCTCAGATCACTTGGACGTGGCTGTGATTACAAGAGGTAAAAACGATAGAAATACTGTTCGTTTTCTCACACAAACCGCTCGTTTCGTGTCTTAGGCCATCAATGTGTACTTACATTTACGAGTCATTAAATCATGTTTAATTTGGACTTCTCTGTGCATGCTCTTTGAGGTGGTGACCATAGACCTGCATTATATGACTGACAGACAAGAACGGTTTGACCTAAAAATATCAAAATTGAAACTACTGCGGAAACAAAGACACCTACATCTTGGATGCCCTTGAGGTAAGCTAAAACATACCAAAAATTAATTTCAAAGTGAACTATGCCTTTTACATTTTTGTAGCATAGCATAACAGCCTTGACATAGCTGTGTAATAGCATAACACGGCTTTAAACATAACAGAAACACAGCTGTAACAAAGTTGCTCGACATCATTATCAATGTTGTAACTTACCCTTAACAACCAAAACCAGGGCCGGATTAAGAGTTCAGAGGCCCCTGGGCACAATGTCTTGTAGGCCCCCCCTTAGGGCCAAATGTATATTTTGTCCAAGGACATTTTAATATGGCATTTACAGTTTTACTGACTTAAAAGGATCTTTGTTGTACTATGCTGGAGTAAAGTTCATAAATGGACGTTCTTTCCCATAGGAATTTGTAAAACTATGTTGGGTGGACCTCTGTGCCTCTAGGGGGGTTCGGGGGCATGCTCCGCCGCTAGAAAATTTAGTACATTTTAAGGTTAAATGCATCAATCTGGTGCTCTTTGAGAGATCAAAATTAAGAGCTTCAACCCATGAACTGCTCGTTGAACAAAGAAAAAGCATTGATTTGTACCAGGACAATAAAGAGGACTCAAACATCTTTTTAGTTATGAGAGTCTCAGTCTACATTACATTATCAATGGTGTTTTAGGATGCCAAACAATTATTATAATAATGTAATAATGATTTATATAATTATTCCTATGACGTAAAATCCATAATATAGCCTATAAATGTACTATAAATGAAAATGAATATTTCAAAAGTATATTTTAGTCTACATTACACTATAATACAGGAAAATTTAAATACTTTTGTCCTAATTTCTTCACTTGCAAGAAATAAAGCCTTGAGCTTTTATAGGAGAAAACACCAGATCACCATGCTGATCGCGTGAGCAAAGAGCGCACTTTTCTTTAAATCACGCAGCACACACAGGATGCCTATTCTTAAAGTCATGTGCTGTTTTATAAATGCACAAAGCCATATCATGGTTTCGATTTTAGTTCGTTGGCCAAAATTAACGCTAGAGACCTTTATGTTAGGTTATACATTTTACATCTCATATGTGTTGGGAAAAGGGAGAAGAGAGAGTTCGGCAAAAGGCGGATTCGAACTCGGGTCGAACGCATCAAAAGCTGCTATCAAGCACTTCGCGCGTTACGACCTACGCCACTGTAGCTATTCCGTGACGGGCGTCATTTTGCTAAAAAGACAGACACTTAGTGCAAATATACGCTCCGTTATCTAAAATATTTTTTTTTCTTCCCCTCGCTTTGGCCACAAGTGCGCATGGCGAACTTGCAATGAATACATTTTATCAGACCGGCCCTCGCGGCCTCGAAACACTACCGGCCCACCGGGGAAACTCCCGACTCTCCCGATTGCCACTCCGCCCCTGGTGCCCAGGGCCCCTTAGATGTCGTGGGCCCCTGGGCAAGTGCCCAGTTGCCCTAATGGTTAATCCGGCCCTGACCAAAACATAGCAATAAATGCAACTGCAAAATAGTTGTAGCACAGTTGTAACATTGCCAAAAAAGTCAGGTTAGGTTAGGATGTTCTGATGCTACAAGTCTTTTTTCAAAGAGTGGAACCTAAAGCAGGGTTTTAACGTCAGATTTTCTACTTATAGACATGACACAAAAAACACCAGTAAATGTAAATTTGCATATTTCATTCGTACACATCAACACAGTGGACTTTCAACTCAGAAATAAACTGGCCCACCAGTTTTTCAAAGAGTAGCAGCCTACTATTCCTGAAAGACCTTTCGGGTAAATGAGTTTTTGGTGATTTGTCTGCATAGAGGCAATACCTGTATGCTAATGACATGCTAATACCGCAGTTTAACGGCTTGCTTCTGTGAAAGTGGCTTGAAACTCCGAGCGTGTTTGACATGTTAAGAGTGCATGAAATGACCTTGTGCCGTGTCTGGAGCATCAGGAGTGTCCTGTGGAGGTCCTCTCTTCTCTCCTCATCGGGAACACACAGCAGAACCTCCTCTCCTCTCCTCAGCACCTCCTCAACATGGGCTTTCTCCTCGGCCAGCTGCAGCACACACACACACACACACACCAACGCTTTAATACCGACGTCTGGTTCTACTAATTACTTCTTTGGATTCTGTGAATACGTTTCAGTTTGGATCAAGAATGTGCATGCAAAGTTTCAACACATTTGAATAGACTTATGAACATGCGAATTTTGTTACCACTTTTGTGTTCGCTATAATGCTATATTTGCCAAAATTCAACACTTTGAAAAACAGCAAAGAGTCAGGTAAAAAAAAAAAAAAGAAAACTTTTTTGTTTGCTGTCAAACACCAAAATATGAAATATATGAGAATTCATTCAATGTAATACTAAACTTTTACTCAAAGTCGAAGACTCGTCTTCTGAATCGTCCAATCCAACGTCCTGAATCATTTCTCATTTCTTTATCTGGTCGAGTTACAATTCTCAACAAAAAAAACATTTTTTATGTTATGTGTGCGTTACCCTCTCGTCATCAGGTGTGTGTGTGTGTGTGTGTGTGTGTGTGCGTGCATTACCCTCTCGTCGTCAGGTGTGTGTGTGTGTGCGTTACCCTCTCGTCATCAGGTGTGTGTTTGTGTGTGCGTTACCCTCTCGTCATCAGGTGTGTGTGTGTGTGCGTTACCCTCTCGTCATCAGGTGTGTGTGTGTGCGTAACCCTCTCGTCATCAGGTGTGTGTGTGTGCGTAACCCTCTCGTCATCAGGTGTGTGTGTGTGCGTAACCCTCTCGTCATCAGGTGTGTGTGTGTGCGTTACCCTCTCGTCATCAGGTGTGTGTGTGTGCGTAACCCTCTCGTCATCAGGTGTGTGTGTGTGCGTAACCCTCTCGTCATCAGGTGTGTGTGTGTGCGTTACCCTCTCGTCATCAGGTGTGTGTGTGTGCGTAACCCTCTCGTCATCAGGTGTGTGTGTGTGCGTAACCCTCTCGTCATCAGGTGTGTGTGTGTGTGTGTGTCCGTTACCATCTCGTCATCAGGTGTGTGTGTGTGCGTTACCCTCTCGTCATCAGGTGTGTGTGTGTGCGTAACCCTCTCGTCATCAGGTGTGTGTGTGTGTGTGTGTCCGTTACCATCTCGTCATCAGGTGTGTGTGTGTGCGTTACCCTCTCGTCATCAGGTGTGTGTGTGTGCGTAACCCTCTCGTCATCAGGTGTGTGTGTGTGCGTAACCCTCTCGTCATCAGGTGTGTGTGTGTGTGTGTGTCCGTTACCATCTCGTCATCAGGTGTGTGTGTGTGCGTTACCCTCTCGTCATCAGGTGTGTGTGTGTGCGTTACCCTCTCGTCATCAGGTGTGTGTGTGTGCGTAACCCTCTCGTCATCAGGTGTGTGTGTGTGTGTGTGTCCGTTACCATCTCGTCATCAGGTGTGTGTGTGTGCGTTACCCTCTCGTCATCAGGTGTGTGTGTGTGCGTTACCCTCTCGTCATCAGGTGTGTGTGTGTGCGTTACCCTCTCGTCATCAGGTGTGTGTGTGTGCGTTACCCTCTCGTCATCAGGTGTGTGTGTGTGCGTTACCCTCTCGTCATCAGGTGTGTGTGTGTGCGTTACCCTCTCGTCATCAGGTGTGTGTGTGTGCGTTACCCTCTCGTCATCAGGTGTGTGTGTGCGTTACCCTCTCGTCATCAGGTGTGTGTGTGTGTGTGTGTGTCCGTTACCATCTCGTCATCAGGTGTGTGTGTGTGTGCGTTACCCTCTCGTCATCAGGTGTGTGTGTGTGTGCGTAACCCTCTCGTCATCAGGTGTGTGTGTTACCCTCTCGTCATCAGGTGTGTGTGTTACCCTCTCGTCATCAGGTGTGTGTGTGTGTGTCCGTTACCCTCTCGTCATCAGGTGTGTGTGTTACCCTCTCGTCATCAGGTGTGTGTGTGTTACCCTCTCGTCATCAGGTGTGTGTGTTACCCTCTCGTCATCAGGTGTGTGTGTGTCCGTTACCCTCTCGTCATCAGGTGTGTGTGTGTGCGTTACCCTCTCGTCATCAGGTGTGTGTGTGTGCGTTACCCTCTCGTCATCAGGTGTGTGTGTGTGCGTTACCCTCTCGTCATCAGGTGTGTGTGTGTGTGTGTGTCCGTTACCATCTCGTCATCAGGTGTGTGTGTGTGTGCGTTACCCTCTCGTCATCAGGTGTGTGTGTGTGTGCGTAACCCTCTCGTCATCAGGTGTGTGTGTTACCCTCTCGTCATCAGGTGTGTGTGTTACCCTCTCGTCATCAGGTGTGTGTGTGTGTGTCCGTTACCCTCTCGTCATCAGGTGTGTGTGTTACCCTCTCGTCATCAGGTGTGTGTGTTACCCTCTCGTCATCAGGTGTGTGTGTTACCCTCTCGTCATCAGGTGTGTGTGTTACCCTCTCGTCATCAGGTGTGTGTGTTACCCTCTCGTCATCAGGTGTGTGTGTGTGTGTGTGTGTGTTACCCTCTCGTCATCAGGTGTGTGTGTGTGTGTCCGTTACCCTCTCGTCATCAGGTGTGTGTGTGTGTGTGTGTGTGTGTATGTGTGTTACCCTCTCGTCATCAGGTGTGTGTGTGTGTGTGTGTGTGTGCGTTACCCTCTCGTCATCAGGTGTGTGCGTTACCCTCTCGTCATCAGGTGTGTGTGTGTGTGTGTGTGTGTTACCCTCTCGTCATCAGGTGTGTGTGTGTGTGTCCGTTACCCTCTCGTCATCAGGTGTGTGTGTGTGTGTGTGTGTGTTACCCTCTCGTCATCAGGTGTGTGTGTGTGTGTGTGTGTGTGCGTTACCCTCTCGTCATCAGGTGTGTGCGTTACCCTCTCGTCATCAGGTAGGTGTGTGTGTGTGTGTGTTACCCTCTCGTCATCAGGTGTGTGTGTGTGTGTGTCCGTTACCCTCTCGTCATCAGGTGTGTGTGTGTGTGTGTGTGTGTGTGTATGTGTGTTACCCTCTCGTCATCAGGTGTGTGTGTGTGTGTGTGTGTGTGCGTTACCCTCTCGTCATCAGGTGTGTGTGTGTGTGTGTGTGTGCGTTACCCTCTCGTCATCAGGTGTGTGTGTTACCCTCTCGTCATCAGGTGTGTGTGTGTGTGTCCGTTACCCTCTCGTCATCAGGTGTGTGTGTGTGTGTGTGTGTGTGTATGTGTGTTACCCTCTCGTCATCAGGTGTGTGTGTGTGTGTGTGTGCGTTACCCTCTCGTCATCAGGTGTGTGTGTGTGCGTTACCCTCTCGTCATCAGGTGTGTGTGTGTGCGTTACCCTCTCGTCATCAGGTGTGTGTGTGTGCGTTACCCTCTCGTCATCAGGTGTGTGTGTGTGTGTGTGTGCGTTACCCTCTCGTCATCAGGTGTGTGTGTTACCCTCTTGTCATCAGGTGTGTGTGTGTGTGTCCGTTACCCTCTCGTCATCAGGTGTGTGTGTGTGTGTGTGTGTGTGTGCGTTACCCTCTCGTCATCAGGTGTGTGTGTGTGTGTGTGTGTGTGCGTTACCCTCTCGTCATCAGGTGTGTGTGTTACCCTCTCGTCATCAGGTGTGTGTGTGTGTGTCCGTTACCCTCTCGTCATCAGGTGTGTGTGTGTGTGTGTGTGTGTATGTGTGTTACCCTCTCGTCATCAGGTGTGTGTGTGTGTGTGTGTGCGTTACCCTCTCGTCATCAGGTGTGTGTGTGTGCGTTACCCTCTCGTCATCAGGTGTGTGTGTGTGCGTTACCCTCTCGTCATCAGGTGTGTGCGTTACCCTCTCGTCATCAGGTGTGTGCGTTACCCTCTCGTCATCAGGTGTGTGTGTGTGTGTGTGTGCGTTACCCTCTCGTCATCAGGTGTGTGTGTGTGTGTCCGTTACCCTCTCGTCATCAGGTGTGTGTGTGTGTGTGTGTGTGTGTGTGTATGTGTGTTACCCTCTCGTCATCAGGTGTGTGTGTGTGTGTGTGTGCGTTACCCTCTCGTCATCAGGTGTGTGTGTGTGTGTGTGTGCGTTACCCTCTCGTCATCAGGTGTGTGTGTTACCCTCTCGTCATCAGGTGTGTGTGTGTGTGTCCGTTACCCTCTCGTCATCAGGTGTGTGTGTGTGTGTGTATGTGTGTTACCCTCTCGTCATCAGGTGTGTGTGTGTGTGTGTGTGCGTTACCCTCTCGTCATCAGGTGTGTGTGTGTGTGCGTTACCCTCTCGTCATCAGGTGTGTGTGTGTGCGTTACCCTCTCGTCATCAGGTGTGTGTGTGTGCGTTACCCTCTCGTCATCAGGTGTGTGCGTTACCCTCTCGTCATCAGGTGTGTGCGTTACCCTCTCGTCATCAGGTGTGTGCGTTACCCTCTCGTCATCAGGTGTGTGTGTGCGTTACCCTCTCGTCATCAGGTGTGTGTGTGTGTGCGTTACCCTCTCGTCATCAGGTGTGTGCGTTACCCTCTCGTCATCAGGTGTGTGTGTGTGCGTTACCCTCTCGTCATCAGGTGTGTGCGTGTGTGTTACCCTCTCGTCATCAGGTGTGTGTGTGTGTGCGTAACCCTCTCGTCATCAGGTGTGTGTGTTACCCTCTCGTCATCAGGTGTGTGTGTGTGTGCGTTACCCTCTCGTCATCAGGTGTGTGCGTTACCCTCTCGTCATCAGGTGTGTGTGTGTGTGCGTTACCCTCTCGTCATCAGGTGTGTGCGTTACCCTCTCGTCATCAGGTGTGTGCGTGTGTGTTACCCTCTCGTCATCAGGTGTGTGTGTGTGTGCGTAACCCTCTCGTCATCAGGTGTGTGCGTTACCCTCTCGTCATCAGGTGTGTGTGTGTGCGTTACCCTCTCGTCATCAGGTGTGTGTGTGTGCGTTACCCTCTCGTCATCAGGTGTGTGCGTTACCCTCTCGTCATCAGGTGTGTGCGTTACCCTCTCGTCATCAGGTGTGTGTGTGTGCGTAACCCTCTCGTCATCAGGTGTGTGTGTGTGCGTTACCCTCTCGTCATCAGGTGTGTGTGTGCGTTACCCTCTCGTCATCAGGTGTGTGTGTGTGTGCGTTACCCTCTCGTCATCAGGTGTGTGCGTTACCCTCTCGTCATCAGGTGTGTGTGTGTGCGTTACCCTCTCGTCATCAGGTGTGTGTGTTACCCTCTCGTCATCAGGTGTGTGTGTGTGTGCGTAACCCTCTCGTCATCAGGTGTGTGTGTTACCCTCTCGTCATCAGGTGTGTGTGTGTGTGCGTTACCCTCTCGTCATCAGGTGTGTGCGTTACCCTCTCGTCATCAGGTGTGTGTGTGTGTGCGTTACCCTCTC